>JXSR01S022033.1:11445-29462 GCA_000969725.1 Ophiothrix spiculata | reverse complement strand
GACAGTTTCACACTATTTTGCCCATCGTTTGTAGCATCTTCACAATTCAAAGGTTTCTCTACACTATTCAAAGGTTTCTCTTAAGAGAAACCTTGGTCATGTACACAGGTGTTTTTCATGAAGCTTGATTTTACAAAGCTTTGAATATCAGCCAATGTTTGACATGGTTTTAATTCCTAACAAAGATAATTCCATTTCTGTGTAAGCATATTAGCAGTACTTCCGACGCTTGGTGAGTCGTAACTGAAGATTGATATTTGAACATGCTAAGTTACGTAAGTATTTAAATAAATTAAATAAATACTGGGGATTTATAGTGAGCAATGCCTCCCAGATTTGTAGTTCCACATGGCCTCTGCACACTTTACAGGTGTTTGCTGACCACTGCGGCCCAAGTTAGCTCCATTCCATATCAAAAGATTCTGCGACAACCTCTAAGGGTGCTGAATCTTGATCAGCCCACGTATGCACCATCGCTGCCCAGATCAACTCCTTGAGTTTCATACAGGTTTCCACTTGACAATTAGCAGTTAGTTCCTTGTAAAAGGGAATTTCAAGCACACTCAACTTTTGGTACCAGCAGGGTTCGAACATGGAACCTTTCACACCGCAAGTGAGCGCCTTACCGATTGAGCTAACTTGACTGCATAAACTTTATTTACTTACTTTGAGTAATGTTGTTTGCTTTGGTGCTTGGGTTGGTGTTTTGTCAGCTTTCACTTCATTTGCTTTCTTGTCATCTTTAGCATCTTTATTTTCCGCTTTACCAGCAGCTTCTGAAATTTCAATGTCATTTAAAAGTTGGTGTAATCTTTATGTATACTCTGAATCTAAACAATTCTTGGTTTGACAGCATCTAAACCTTACAATTCTGCATAATATCTGAGTACAAATTTTGTCTAGGCCACTCTATAACCTATAAACCTTGAAATATCAATAAGTAGACAATTAACTCACAGAAAACAATATGACCATAGGGGAAATATATTAGTCCATATTTTACAAATCATAGCAACATATCCAATCTTGCTGATTATTCTTGAAATAAACTTATGCTCAGGGTTTGTCCATGTGATAGCAATAAAATTGGTCAAAAATAATACCAAAATCATGAAAGATTCATGCGCAAAATATATCAATACGCAGTGATTTGGTCTAAATCAGTCCTAATCAATCATTGTTAGTCTCTTACACAACATAAAAACACCAGTTCAAATTGTAGAATACAAGGGATATGCTATGGATCTTGTAACAGAGTCTGATTGCTTACTGTATACTTCAAGGTTTATGAAGTATAACAATTTTTAGCTAGGCATTAATTAGCCTGGGTCATCAAAGTGAAGGTCAACTTTCCTCCACACCTACTGATTTTATTGCATTTTTAGAAAGTACTTCCAACTACTAACTAATATCCAAAACCATTCTTATTGAACTTGAACATTTATAGTAAAACAGACAATTATTTGTGCTTTGATTTTTTCATTCTCAGGAGAATGAGAAATTCAGTGATAGTGTTTCTGGAAATAAATTTTTCAAATTTTAACTTCTTTGATGCTAACAATATATTTTAGTGAAGAGATCATGTTGTTTAAAAGTATATTTAACCTTCATAAAGAATAATAATCATTTTTAAATCAACAGCCGTACATTGGAATCTCAACTTTAGAAAATAGAAACACTGCTGAGAGAACCCAAAGAAATGAATTCGGCTAAAAATTGTCTTTTAAATAAAAAAGTAATATGATTTTGTTTGTTTGAATTTGATTCTATTCAGGGCTTTCTTCGATTCAAAATATATTTTAAGTTTTCATACCCAAGTGGATCATGGCTTATGCCTTTAAGGGGCCTGTTAATCCCGGCCGTTTCTTCATTTTCTGATACTTCAGCATGTTACTTTTTATTACAGACAATAAAATACTACAAAACAAAAGTTTTAAACTTATTTATAGGTAAAATTAAAAGGCTATTTTGACATTTTACAGTAAAAAAAACCCACGTGGCTGTTTGCGGGAAAATACGGGCATAGATACGCGTCCTATATTTTGCGTTTAGGTTGCGTATTTTGATGTGCGTGCCTTTTTGTGAGGCAACAAGTACTGCGTGCGCGGGTGAACGCATTGCGTTAGTTCTTGCATGAGCACATTTGTTAAAATCCCACAATAAACTTGTCAATAGTGTAAACAAAGACCAAATAATTGAACATTGTTTTTTTAGATTTCTTTCAATATTTACAAAATAAGGAGCTTAAAATGGGATCTGAAAGTTGAGCACAATACTTACCAATAATATCAATTACATAGTAAGTATTCATGTCCGATACCCAAGGTTTAGACCTCAAAATTCATGGGTTTTAGGTCAAAATGTGCAATTTCTTCATTAAACATGGGATTTCTCCTGTTCAATTTTGATGAAAAAACATAATTTTTTCGGGAAACGTAACTAAAAAAACTAAAAAGTACAAGGAAAGCTTTTTCAACCATTATGTACAGTATATCAAAATCTAGGATCGCGTTTCTCATTTTTTAATATAAGGTCCTAAAATCAAAGATATTCATTAGTTTCTATCAAAATTAATGCAGATAAATGTCGGAAACGGTACCTTTAACATTGTTTTCATTATATTTCGAAAAATTCGGCTTTATTTGAAAAAATAAAAAATGCGATCCTAGATAATTGTGTACAGTTTCCAAAAAACAATAAGTGAAAAAATGGTAGTAACAATTTTTTTAGTTACTTTTCCCGAAAAATGTTCAAGCAAAATCACTGTTTTTTTGCTATTTTTTCCAAATATGGTCATTTTTGAACCAAACCAATAGCATAAACAGATTCCTTGTCAAATTTCCTTTCTAGAAATGTATACTTTTCTATACTGTAACTTAACATTTTTAGACTTATAAGCCAAAAAAGAAAGTCAAAATAAAAGCCTTAACAGGTCCCTTAATACCTCACATTAATAAAGCTAACATCATTTCCAAATGGTGTAATTGGCCAACTTGTAATGTATATCATAGCTGCCTCTCATGTTCATTGGTTTTTTAAGCATAGACAGAAAGTAATCACATAGTTAAATATGTGAAGTACATTTTCTTCAAGGAGGATAATAAAACCTGTCAAAGTGGGTAAAAAAATAATGCATATAAGGTTGAATTAGAAGACGCTGTCAAATTTGTTTGAAACAAGTGGCAGAAATATTTACATCACATGCACAATGTTTCCAAAATTGAATAATTTCCCATACAAAATAATCTAAATATATCATATATGCAACTGATAATAAGATAACCATGTGGGAAATGTGTACAGACCAATGCAGCCAGAGGTAATGTAATTGCTCCAATAGAAGGTGGATTACAACAGAAATATTACAAAATTCAAATAAATAAATAAATACATACAGGGGATTTGTAGTGTGCTATGCAAGCTTTTTGTTGAGAGTTTCGGGAATTATTGCTCCCTAGACTTGGTTTTTCGAAAATAATCCCGAAATATGAGAGTGCCGTTCACGTACGCAAAATTTGTGTTTCATTGCATGTAGTATGTCATGTGTGATAGACTGCCTAATATGGCAACTTGTAATGCTGTCATTTTTTGACAATTTCATACCGATTTTCAGACTTACCAAACCACTAGTCCTTAAGGAATGTTTTTAAAATAATGACGATGTCCTTTAATTTTATTATATTCATTGTGAAATTTGTGTGTTGCACTCGGACTTAGCTCGATGTTGCGCTGTCTTCTTTTTGTCCACTAGCTAAGCTTGTTGGTCGTGTTTCGTGTACATGGTTCAATTTTTACATGATGGAGAATTTGTTACTGCATTACTATAATACGAACTGTTATGACCAAAACTTTTACTAATACATTGTTGCAACCAAAAATATTATAAAATGAAGGAAAAGTAAAGATTATTGCGATAAACTCAATATAAAATGTTGCTTTTTTTTCCGCGGCCTGTTTCATGTTTTTTACGCATAGGTTCCCAGTTTTACGTTGCTCCAATGCAATGCTACTAGTACCGGTGGGAAAAGATCGCGTGACTCGGTGATTCGATCTTGTTATGAACTGCGCATGTGTAAGTGTGATAGTTAGTAGTTTATGAAAATATGAACATCGCCATCTAGTGACAATAATAACATAAACAAAACAAGTCGATCGAAGCATAATTTTTTTTGTAGGCGCCCAACTACATAATTTTTAGTCCGAACCGGGCGCTAAAACGTGAGGACCATTGGGTATATATCACCAGACGCCCGCTTAAAAAAAGCTTGGCGCTATGCCTCCCTGATTTGCAATTCCATGTGACCTCAGCACACTTTATAGGTGTTTGCTGACCATTGTGGCCTATTAATACATATGCACCATCGCTGCCCCAAAAGAAGATATCGTGTGTATATTCCCATACAAACAATCCCACACGAAGCAATGCATCATGGGATACAAAGGATATCTTCTCTTCGCTGCCCTGTTCAGCTCCCTAAGTTTTGCCCGGTTTCCACTAAACAATTAGCAATTGTCCAAGGGAATTTCAAGCTCACTCAACTCATGTTAAACAATAACTAAACCCATCTGTACCAGTAGTTTGGGTTTTGTGTGAGTGTGTGTGTTCGAAGCTTTACCTTGGGTCTCATCAGTATATGTTTTTGAAGCAGACCTGTATCTGCTTTTGAAGATTTACCTTTGTTCTCCTCTGCATTTGGTTTTACATCTTCTTTTGGGGCATTCTCAATAGATGGTGGATCTGCTGCTTGTTTCTGCTTGTTATCTTCTGCTGCTCGTTTCTGCTTGTTCTCTTTGTCCTCTTTTTTGTCCTCTTCTTTGCCTCCTTCAGGAGGTTGCTTAGCCTTAACAGGATTAGCCTTTGGACAAAATCAAAAAACAAAATAAATCTTACAATTGAAAGTTCATCTTATCAAAACTAAATAGTTTTACTCACATTGACATTTTGTACTCTGTTGGCAGAGTACTTCATCTGAACTGATTTGGTCTATTGGATTTCTTCTGCTTCTGACATCCATAACTTGGTGGCGTATTGTAAGATGAGAACGTCAGAAGAGGATCATATGAACAAGATAGAAAGTGGGCCCCGTCTCTATTCATGGTGTTCGGAGCGCGCTTCCTGAACCATATATAAAATAAATCTTATAATATTTATTTAACCTCGGTGCACCAGACGCGTAAAAATGGAAAGGTATTCTTCACGCAAATTTAGTCCTTACGTTGCACCACATAAAAAATTGTAGGGGAAAGCGCCAATTTTGCCCATTTCTAAGTGTATTCCTAATGTATTTCTTTATTTTTAGAGAGTGTCAAAGCGCCAAATTTGGCGTACGCGCCACTAGTTGAGAATCCTCGCAGTAAAGTTTCAACACTCTGGCTAGCTAACACCCATCATTAGATGTAATATGGGTACAGTAAACCCCTCATTTTCAGAAATATTTTATGCTTTGTAACTTAGCAACCAATAATTAAATGCATATAAAAGTATACATTTCTAAATGTGGATTTGCATGTAGAAAATGATGGTTACATCAGTTTCGGACCAAATTGTACAATTTTGGACCAAAGGTCCAAAAGCCCTTGTTCTTGGTCCAATGTATTTGTAAATAACCTAACTAAATTTTGCAAAAATAAAAGTTGGACCTCTTATGCTTTTTAGAATCTAGAAACATATGTCTAGGACCAATTCTTAAATTTTTTGACTTACCCCCAGTACTTTTTTAAATATTGCCAAAAAATAAGCCAAAAATGACACAAAAAAATCATTTTGGACCAATTTTGGGCAATATTTCAAAAAGTAATGAGTCAAAAATCAAAGCTCATCCTGTAAGCTGCATCCAGAATATTCAAACAACTGAACTTCTATTTACCCGACAAGGCTCACTCACATATGACAATTGTGATGACTGGTACACCTTCAACAGTGACAAAAACATAAACGCAGGATTTAACTTAAAGACAAAAATTTCCTGCCAAACGGGGAGCTTGTTTCTCAGATAGGTCTTAATATTAACATACCTTTGGAGGAGGAGTAGCTACCAAATTTATTACTTCCCATTGCTTGTCATATTCACCCTGTCGGAAGATCAGAAAAGAAAATCATATACAATTAATCTAAGAGATTTCCTGCTTAATGCTGCTTTAATACTCGTGTAGTTTTGTACAGCTAAATGTCGCTGAGATAATCAATATCAGCAAAAAAAATTTCGCACGGCAAGATTTTTCAAGTTGAAATGAATTCAACTTTCAAAGCGACATGAGGCGGCAAAGATGCAAAGTAACAAAACTGCAGAGCTACAAAGCGATAAGTATGAAAGCAGCATTACACTATGGGAGTATTTTGAGTAATTGGCTAATACCGGAAAGTTTCAAGCCCTGTTTTTAGTCCCTCATCATAATAATCGTGTTATCTTAAAATGATGTAATCAATTATTTGCATGCAAAACAAGAAAATTGTTTGATAATGTTCAGTATGAAGTAAACAAAAGAATAAAGAATGTGTTTCAACTTGATATTTTTGCTTGATGAAGGCTCTATTTTATCCAATTACATCTACTACATATCAATCAAGCAAAACTAAACTTTGACCTTGATTTCTACTTTATTGGGTATGTTAAAATGAGACTTGCAAGTGAATCAACAGGGCTATCTTGGGTTCCTGAAAAGAAATAAGACAGTTAACACACAGAAAAATGGATGACATGCTTGAAGCTCCTGACTTCCCTAATCACAAAATCATCAGGCACTGACGGACTGTGTATCAAATCAGCTATAAGGCCAAATTAATAAAATAATTGTTGTGTTGCCCAGAAAATAATTTTTTTAAATATTTTTTTTTAGAGCACCTAAAGTACCAAATTTGAGTGCATTTTCCACTATTTTCTCAAAAAACACCCAATCTGAGCAAAATTGGGTGCTTTCCCAACCCTAATATTTTTGAATAGGGTCGGTCACTGAGGGCAACATAACAATTTTTTTTTTTGCTTAACAGAGAATTCCATTCATGAAAGGTCCAGGTATTCGCTAGACTATATTATTCTAAAATAATCTCTCAAAAACTTTATCAGAGAGAATCTAAATAGACTCACTGACCCTTCTGTGAAATTCTATCCATCTCATAGCATCAGTAGCATTATAATGCACCTCCAGGTTGTTTTTCAGTCATTTGCGGGTCTTTTGCCCTGGTGGTTTCCTACTTTCTGCATTTACGCGATGGTCAAAATACAAAAAATACAACAGCCAAGCAATCTTGGGCCAATCAAGGTGATGTGTGTAAAGACACGTAGGGTGTTACATGTCGTATAAACGCAGCTTTAGGGAATCATTAGCAAAACAAGTCAGCAAACGAGTAAAAAACAACCATTAAATACAATATACATTCATTTTTAGTAGAGTCTGGTTAAAAGCTATAGAAATGATGATGGCCAACAGCTGTAAACAGATGTTTACCGTTTTATTTTAGCAGCAAAAACAGACTGTTCATGTACTTACTGATTCTATTGATCCACCAAAGTCTGCACAAAGTTTTGTTACTGGGTTTTCTGTCTTGTAGTAATTAATTTTTTTCTCACCAGGAAAAGCTGAACTAGGCTCCTCAAACAGTGCAGCTAGAGTGCTACTGGCTGATTCATTTCCCTATCATGTGAAAAACAAAACAAAGTAGTAAGTGGGAATCTGTCAAAATAAACTTGTGAGATTGCAAAATAAACTCACACATGCATTTTGATTTTGTTTGTGCAGAAAGTTATTTAGATGGAATCATTATGGACATTTGTACAAATAGCCTGGGGTGACAAACTTTGATTGATTTTGACAATTTTTTATCACTTTACACTTATGGTGATATCTTGTATTTTTACACTATGATGCTCCATGGAAACTTGGTAAATTCATTGACATGGAAAATGGTTCAATTCATTTAAATTTGAACTTGATTAAACTTCAAGGTTATAAGAATTATCTCTCATTTTATGTTGAAGCAGGCTTGTGCTTATGCGACAAAAAAAACCAAATATTGTTTTACGGGCAGGCAGACCTTTCAAGTAGGGTTGGTCGGGCGGGCAATTTTTTTTGCCCAAAATAACCCCAAAATCCGGAAAAATGGGAGAAAAAATGAATAATTTTTACAAAGAAATTTTGTAACAAAAATTAGCCAAAATGATTTTGTTTTTTTAAAACTAAAAAGAAAAAAATTCTTTCAAAATGCAAATTGAGGGTCGGTCGAGCCCGTGAAACAGGGTTTTTTTTTCCGTCGCCTTACCACTGAAGTATCATAAAGTCTGAACTTTCTGAAAAATGCACCAGACATTGTTTGACTACCTCAACACATCAAGGATTCAAGAATCACTCAAGCCACTTTTTTCATTTAAATAATTGGCTAAATTATGAATTAGAGGCCTAAATTATCTAGAGAGTACACAAGCTACTGCATAGTATGAAATCCTGAATAACTGAATGTATTGCGTGGGTGAGTGTGGCTTAGCTGAACTTGTGAACCAAGGAAAATCACTTATCACATTTTCCTTGTTGAATCATATGCATTGGGGAGATGTTTGGGGAATATCACACCCAAGTCCTGATAGGCCTGTGCTTTTGGTCATTGGCTGCAAGTAATGGCCTAATGTGAAGCTAAATGGCTCTAATAATTCAAAGATAATACTGAACAGTGCTATTATAATTAATCATTATTAACAAATATCTTACCAGCAAAAAGGCTCCTTCACATTCACTATAACGTATCATCCAACTTATTGTTATCTTGGTGTTTGCATTTTTTGAATTATGATCACAACCTACAAAATGGAATCAGAGAAAAATTTGTAAAATCTATTTCAACATCTATCCAATGTCTTTAACCAGTTAGATGCTAAGACATATCACATCCATTTTGTAACAACTCCCTGATATTAACCCTAACTCTCGCATGTTTAAAAACTGCCTAAATCTGAAGATGTCATAACAAAATTTCTGCTTCCCCCTTCCCTCTGGGATTTGAACCACTGAACCTCAATGTCCCCATCCGATGTCAAATTGTGCCAAGCCACCGAGCACGGCCTGCCTCGGCAGCAATTTCGTGTCCATTTATATCCACTTTCTATGACGTATTCAGACTTAGGCTAATTCTTGATTTCTGCCTGTAGTATTTTGTGGTACATAGGAGGGTAAGGGTTAAGGTAATAAATCTTTCTGAGTTCAACATGATTGGATGAAAGCAGTCACGCTCAAGGCAGAAAGAGTTGAAGAAGAAAACTAAATGCTACAGCCACTATTAACCCTTTGAACCCTGGCCATTCCACGTGTATTTGTACCGCTGACCTGGGCCAAGCCAAAAGTTAAAAGAACACAATAACATTCTAAACTTTCTTTGATTTTGATTTCCCTTGCTTTACTTTTTTCATTTTATAGTAGTCCCAAACTTTGTTCCAATAACCAGTATTCACAAAAGAATACTATTTATGTCAACCAACATATTTGAAATTTACATTGTAGTCTATGGGGGAAGCTACATTTGTTGAAAATTGTGATAAAATTTACGAAAATATGAGGAATTTTTCACCTCTGTCGAGTTAATTGGATCCAAAAAAAATAATCCATCAACCATGGGTCAAAAGCTTCCTTGATACCTTCCAATATAAATAAGACCATTGAAAATTGTAACTACCCATGCCTGTTGACAGACACATCAAGTTTCTGACAAGTGACATAAAAGCTGGTATTCATCGGGTATACTGTATATATGTACACGGGAGCCGGTATACAGGCGATTTCCGGTTCAAAGGGTTAATTCAAGTTTCTGTTATATTCACAGACTTAGTTAAGATCATATTGAAAATATTCAATTTTCTACTTACCAGTTGGTATGATAGACAACCCTACTTCTGAGTTTTTAAACATACTTTTGGTAAATCCTTCATATAGAACTTGATCCTGCAAAATTAAAATGCTCACAATTAATTAATTTTACCTTAAACAGATGGATGAGACTTTCTACTTCATGTTTCAAGAATGACTCAATTGGCATGTTCTTAGCTTCAAGATCAAACTTTATCATTAGGCACCAGTAAGGTTCTTGGGCTTGCCCCAATTCGAACAATTTTTGACAAAGTTGAAGAAGTGCTTGTGGCAAAATCACGAGCCGAGGCTGGCTAAATAGAACAAGAAAAAGTATTTCTCTCACACATATCGAGAAACCTAGCCTGTCATACCTATTTTCATGGCTAGTGCACCAACGGCATACCATATGGCCTTAGCAGGAAGATTGATCTGCTCTCAGGAAAAATCTGTTTTAATTTTCCATAATGAACCTTCAGTTATACTTTATCTCAGGGTTGTTTTTCATTTCAAATCGCGCTGTGTATGCCACCCTTAACACTTACGTAAATAACTGCATCAGTACACAGATAGCCTTAACAACAAGTCTCAGAAAGAAACCCAGCGAATGAGTGAAAAACAAATTTCTTTGAGATAAACTATATTTAAGAAGAGAACAATTGTCGAAGGTAACTTCTTTTATTTTGATTATTTTTGCCAAGGAAGGTCATGAAACAAATGTGACCCGCCAAATAAGAAAAATGAGTTTACCAGACTTTGTCCGGGTTTCGTTGGAGCAGGTCACAATTGTCCTTTTAATAATACACATTTAAATTAATTTAGAGCTTCTCGCAATTTCCAGGAGAGTTATTTTAAGGCGCTCGATTTGAGCTCCTCAGCTATGCCAAGAGAGCGATATAGCCCTCCACACATTTCTAGAAATGAAGGCCTGTGACACCTTGCATTTGGCCATTGGATGTTCGATTGGAAAGTTACACCCAAATTGGTAAAAGACATTGGGATGATTCGGAAAACTATAGTTCTGAGAAAATTTAGTTTAAAGTTTTTGTACTGCAAAGCTTGAATGGAGAGAGAATTTTAATCTTATTTTTTTAAACACATTTTTCTCATGTTTTGGATGTTCGAACTTTATTTTTTGTTTATAAAAATAATAAGAACAACAAAACAACAAAGATAAATTTTTTATGAAAAGTTAAACACCCGATTGGGTATTTTAATACCCAAAAAGTCCCAGTACAGTGTTGCCATGCTAGAGGGTAACTTTTTTTCTGTCATTTCAATTTCAAACAACACATTTTTCACTGTAACTTTCTTAGTTTTGAAAGTTAGATTATGGTTGACCCCTCATTTTTTAAGAAATGTTATGATCTTTCCAATGAAAGACATTCCAAATGTATTTAAAAGTTTTAAAATTTGATGAACATACCTAACTTAAGTTAAGTGCCCAATTCGGCTACTATTTTTAAATCGGGCAATATTGCCAAATGCAGCGATGGTATTTAGTCAAATTCAGCAAGTGAGCAACCTGACAGAACAATTCCAATAGGAAAAGCATTTTTCAGAGATTTCTGGGAAATTCTCAACTTCGGGTAATTTTCAAAAAATTTTCATGCGCATAATTTTTCCTCTAGGCTCTGACAGTTTTTGCCCCCCCCCTTTTTTGATAAAATAATTAGCCACGCCCCTCCCCTGTAATATTTTTATTTTAACCTTAACCGCCACTGACCATTTGGCACATCCACATACTGTAAAGTGTGCAGAGGCCGAGTGAAATTACAAATTTGAAGGGCATGCCATAGGCTAGCGCACTATTTTTTTTAATGCTAATACTAACTATAGTCATCTGAAACAAACCTTTTCATTCTAGGCGGGATCAAATCGCATAGTGCGTGAACAACAAAACCAATCAAATTGATCATCAAGTCACGCAACAACAGAGTTGTCAAATCACGCGAGCTCACAAGTGTCGCGTGAGGGAGTTGCGTGTGAACTTCACCTTAGGCTCAGCGCACAAGACACGTAAAAATGAAAAGGTTTTATTCACGCGACTATATAGCAATTTTATTAATTCCAGGAAATCTCAATATTTCCGGGAAATTTTGGCTTATATTTCAGGAAATTAAAGGTGCAATTCATGATTTTGATGTGGCCTTTTTTCTAGCTAAATAAAAAGAAGTACAACATAAATGTATACTGAAAATTTCACTTGATTCCGACAGTTCGTTTCCAAGTTACAAGCTTTTCAGCATTTTGAAAATCCCCATAGACTACTGTGACTGTGTTGTATTTATTGTCGGGGCCCCGACAATAATTAGAAAATGACACATTTTCTCAAAAATGCAAGTACATATGAAAGAATGGTTTGGGGATCATAGCATGTACCACTTGAGGATTCTTATTTAAAGCTAAAAACCTCAATTTTGATTGAGGTGACCTTGAGGGTGAAAAGTTGATCATGAATTGCCCCTTTAAATTTTAAAGGTGGAAACACTAGTTATGCTAGTATAACTATTTGTGTATTACGTAGTTGTGCGAATATTAAGGCCAAGTCCCAATGTCAAAAATGTATTAGAGCTGTATTATTATATAGCTGCCGAATTCGGCACAAATGTCAATCGACTTTAACTTCATCACGACTTTGAAGCAGTCAAAATAATATTTGGATAGATAAAAAGACATTACCGATTGTGATTTAGTTATCGTCACTGGTTTGTCGAAAATTCCTTGTTCTGGTCCTGCTCCTGTAACTTCGGATATCGTGCAAAATGTGAAAATTGCTGCTATGAACAGCTGTGTAATTCTTGACTTCGCCATCGCTACTTCCATGTTGGCAAATCTAAGGGAGACAGGCAGATTTGTCATATCATAAGAAAGAAAATCTGATTGGTCAATATCACATGAATAAAAATTTTCGTCAAAAGACAACAAATCAAAATCTTTGTTTCATAAGACCAACTAATTGAGCAGTCAATTATCAATGCTTCTAAATTAAACTAAAAGTAGGGTACGTTTTTAATTAAAGGTATGATTTTATCAAAGTATTTCGTAATAAATTACGAATAATTACTTCAAAAAACCTATATTTAAAGAATATTACGGGCTGATTGGTTCGGGAATTCAAATACTGGTACTTATTTTCAATCTTTTCAACTACAAATAGAAACACTCCAATGTTTACTACCGGGTTTACACGTACACAAACACCTGCTACACACACATGATAAATTAGGCGATGACCTAATCCATCTTCTCTGTCAAAGCCCTGGCCATCTACTGAAGCGTGACGTTTACCTTTAAGGATCCAACATTAGGGGCATAATGAGGTAGGCTAAGTCTTCTTGGACACAGTCACATTTTAAGCTTACTGCATTCTAATTTTAACTGTAACATTATTTTGACGTAAGTTTTATTTTAAGAGTTCAGAGTTATTACTGTAGTGTTAAATCAAATATATACAAAACAATTGCCAAAGTAAAAAAAAAATATGTTTCTCGTCTTCCTTTTTTGAAGATTTCTATTTTGTAAATTTTCAAGCAATCGTCAGAAATATTTAAGAAAGCTGCATTTATTTGTGACGTGAGCCTTGAAAAATTTGTATTGAAACATTTCAAATTCAGGTGAGTTTTGTGATCAGAGTCAAACTCAGCCTCATCATTTTTCTGAGACATCATTATTGTGCACTTGCTCGAGAAACACAAGCCAAAAAAATTCGTTTTTGGCTTGAGGCAAGCTGTGTAGTACAGCCTATCACATAACGGCCATTTGTGTATTCCACATTCATGAAGGGAACCTTATGAATTAAATTTATGAAAATAAAAATGGTTCAATCCCATGTGAACTTGAAATTGACAGACCCAAACTTAGGTTGTTGTATACCATAGTTAGTACAGGTAGGGACTGCACATGATTTTTAAAACCAAGTTAAATTGATTTGAAAATGATACAAATAGATGCAGGGGGAGAATCTGATTCCAGCAGTCTTTGAATGGGGTCTGTAGGTGCTTCGGTTGTCGAATTACATCATTTTTAAGTTTCGTAAATTATGGGTATTTTGGCCCAAATTGTCAATGGAAACTTTGGTTTTCTGGTGACCTAATTTTCTTTGTTTATGACCTAATTATATTGTAAACAAAGTGGTAAACAAACTGAAATTGCTATAAATCATTTACCACAAGTCTAAAACCATTCAGGATTTGCATACATGATGCCAAGGGATAGTACTGTCCATTGATTATCGTTGTTTACTTCGGACGAAATGGCGGTTGCCATGGCAACGACGATAAATATGTTGTTTATTTACGCCGGAATTGTACGTATTTATAAGTAAACAAGTGGAATTTTTAATATTGGGATTGTCTATGCACACACTGATTAACTTATTAAAGAAAGAAAAACAGCATTACATGTATCCAAATTCTCGAAATAACCATTTGAATTTGTTTACCTGTTGTTTACACAATATTTTCAGTCTAAAATTATGTAGTAAACAAATTGAAATTGCTCTAAATTGGGAAATAAAAGTCTAAAACCATTCAGGATTTGCATACATGATGCCAAGGGACAGTACTGTTCTAGCCATGACTTTATTGTTTTTATGAAAATAAATCTACATTTATTTTTTAAATATATTTACTAATTATAAAATTATACTTCATTAGTTAGTTAAACTTTAAATTAAACGCTTTATTACCAACATATCGAGCAATGGAACGTTAAACAAGCCACCATATCACATGCAAAGTCTACCCAGAAATCGCCCCAAGATTTTCTATGAGACTCCCCGCAGCACCTTTCTATGTATTTGATTACACGGCGGCTTAGGGCGAAACATTTTCAATTAGCAAGTTGATTTTATTAGACTAATAAGACATCGTTCTTTCCATTTCTGAGGTCCGTTTTCTTCCGTCTATACCCCCTATACCTTCAAATCAACATAAAAGTGAGCTTACCTTCTGAAAAAAGTGGGATTTTCCGCGAATTCGTAACTTTAGAACGTGTTGATCAATCTGATTTTTTTTTCGCTGGTAAACAACACTCGATGTCAATGACACGAAAACACAGGCTCTTACACAGACTGCTATCCAACGCCCACGCTATAAGCCCTGTAATATCGCTATGAGTGGGTCACAATTCTTTACGTTGAAACGAGGATTGTGTACAGCGCCAGTAAAGCGGCGCAGAACTGGTGCGCAGTAGTGATATACGGAAGCTAGTATAGGGTAGGGTTTCCTCTTCCTAATGATACCAAAATCATGAATAATTGAAAAGTTGTTACGTAATTATGACGTCATAAATTACTACAGGTCTAAAAATTATGTTGAAATCTGATTTGGGGCAAAAATGACCATCAATTCAAAATTTGGCTATTTCTAATATTTCTAAATGTCGATCTGACTTTTAGTACTATTTAAAGAAAATTATAAATTAAACATATCCTGTAAGTTTAAGATTATCATGTTTAAACAGTTAAAGAATTAATGTTACCCATGAAAATTTGATTGCGCTTTATGCGCATTCATCAACTTTCGCATCACAACTTGATTGACAGGTTCAATATAAACAATTCATTCTGGAATGCATGAAATGCAGGTATCCCTAATTTGCATAATGGATATACTGAAAGAGAGTTCAATTATTATTCATTAAAAATTGTATAAAATTTGGTTCAATGTAAAGTCTGATCATGATAATTTAGAAAAAAAAATGCACATTAAAATATCACAAAATGTGATGCTTATTATTTTCTTGGATTTTGAACAAATGCGTTTCTGACATAGGTGTCTACCTTTGTTAATAACTCAAAAACTAAAAACGCTGTAATCTTTAAATTTTACCAGTATTTAGAAGAAGGTTGTTATATAATTTGTGCAAAGTTTCGTTTCTCTAGCTACTATAGTTTTAGAACACGGTCATTTTTCTACATGTAACCATTTTTTTGGGACACCTGGCACATACTACTCCATTAAGAATTAGCATACTCTCAATCACCTCTACATACTTCTCTTGACTTTCACCTGCATCCCATGGTTTCAGTGATGATCCTCGAAGGAAAGCTCCCCTTATAATCACACTCTATAATCACACTCTAAACACAGAAAGATTCTTATCACATCAGGTCATCTCTGTGAGCTTCGCTGCAGCCATGCAGGAAAGAAAATTGCAATACAACTCCAAGAAAGACCATGGTGTATACAATGTAGGTTAGTGTGGCCATGCAGAAACTGTGTGTGCAATGTTAGTCAGAAGATTCAGATTATACAAAAGAGTCATTTCTCCTCTCATACAGTAAATGGTCTTTTACACACAACGAAAATGAAATAGTAATATACCCTGGAAAAAATTGAGTACAATTCTAGTACAACATTCCTGAAATGCACATTTGGAACACAATTATAGTACAGTTTTAGTACAAATATAGTACAAATTTGTGTGCTATTATTGTACTCAAATTGTACTTAAATGATGTTCCAAATGTGCACCTTAGGAATGTTGTACTATTTTTGTACTCAATTTTTACTAGGGTAGTCACCAAAACAAATTAAGAGCAGCTTCATGTTAGACATGACTGCAAATTACACCCGTGAGACTTCAGGTATGAGGGTGTGCAGGTGCAGAAACACCCTATTGGCTAGCATTACGCTGGAGAAGGACGTTCAATCGCTTGACGTGCATCTTGTAGCATGCTGAAGTAGCCGTCCTTTCCATGCTGATAATAGTGTCGGGAGATAGATCCTTAGTTCCAACAAAGTTCTTGAACGGTGGGTTAATCAACAGATGTGTGATGCCTTCTGCATTTGAAGTGGCATCCTGTATTCTGTCGTACATTGAGGTGTTCCTGGTGAGATCAAGCATATTTGTGATAGCTTCATTTCTTACATCAGACAGTAATTTACAGGATCTAAGGAAGTGCGATCTGCCTTCTGGAGCTTCATTACATAATTTGCATGTTGGATTAACTGGGTTCTGGTTTAACCTCCCAAGGTTGGCTTGTAGGGTATAGCCTCCTAGCAGTAACTTAGATCTAATGTTAGCTGTGTGAGAGATCTTAGAGCTGCCCTGAGCTGAGGTCTATACTGGGTGCGGCTTATTCATCTGGAACATATCAGAATCTATATATCTCAGTGAGGGAAGTTTCTTCAGTTCCTCCAACATCTGGTCTTTCCAATAGATATTATTCCTGTCTTTGACAAGGCGTTTCCATTCTGGCTTTGAAGGTAGAACTCGAAGAAGTTCCCCAATACAAGGGAGATTGTAGCAGCTGATGATGGAGGCTGTCTCAGATGTCCTGGCCTGGTGGATTCTGGCTACAACTGGAGTCTTTCCAAGAAGGATCATGGCACCCACGTTAGCTGACCTGTCTGGAAGACCCTGAATGATTCGTAGAGTCTTATTATAGAACTTCGCCAGGGTTTGGATATTGTTGGAAGCTTGACACCATGTCTCAGCACCGTAGATGAGTCTTGGAGTGACATACATAGGGTTCATCCCGTTACAGCCATGAAGTCCAGTTCCAAGAAGAGCATACATTGATTTACGAGATTTGTCCACATTGTCTTCCACCCTCATTGTATTGATTGAAGCTCTGTTTCCCTGCATGACACCTAGTTGTGTGGTGCTGGCAACAGAAGGTAGAGGAGAGTCTTCAAGGTAAATATTAGCAGAGTTGCTGGATTTTGTGTTATATCTTAACACCACACTTTTGTCAGCATTGAGCTAATATCTGTTGATACAGGTGTAATTGTAGACCTGGTTGAGATGATCTTGGGCTTGGTGGTCATCTTCTGCCAGAATGAGAACGTCATTGGTCACTGTTGGACAGACGACTGGAGTAGTTCCAATCTTCAGGGTTTCGTTCGAGTCTTCGAGCTGTAGAAATAGATCATTGACAAATATTTTGTAGGCGAGAGGAGACATTTTTCCTCCTTGATGTATACCCTTATGTATATTAAATGAGTCAGAAGTTTCTCCTTGCCACTTTATCACAGCTTGGGTATTATGTTGTTCCACTAAGTGAGGATGTTCCAGAGCCTGCGGGGAATTCCAAGTAGTGCCATTTTTCTCAGCTAATCTTGCTGCCAGACTACAGGCGAATTCCAGCGTGACAGGCGTGACCTTTGCATGAACCTTTTTTTCTCAGAATAGCTGGTAAATTTTATCTAAAGGCGATACCACGGAAATATTCCTGTATG
>JXSR01S022032.1:13637-30849 GCA_000969725.1 Ophiothrix spiculata | reverse complement strand
TTAAATGAAAGAGAAAAGGAAAACTAAAAAAAGTATGGAATTAGATTTTTTATATTTTTGTTTGTTTTTGCATACGGCGCGTTTTTATGCATACGGTGTGCTTATTTTGATCCAAAATGACATTTTTGGATCAAAGTTTATTAAAAAACTGAGTAAAAAGAAACAAAATTCCATAAGTCTCTAACATCTACGGTTGGGTACATTTTGCTCTTTTGAAATCCGACACCAAAATCCAAGATGGCCGCCAATTAAATATGCAAATTAGGCAAATTTTTGATTTGTCTCTTTTTTAGATATTGGTTGTCATGTACCCCAAATCAAAGTTGAAGTCCCTAGCATTTATAGTTCAAAAAATGAAAATTTGGTGCACATATCCCCTTAAATACACTTGAACTGATCAAGAATTACAAAATAACGAGTTTGATGCTGCATAAGATATTCACTGAAGGAAATACCGTTTGTTCTCTATCTTAAGAATACAGTGCTAGCTACATTGATTTGAAAGACTTTTAATAAAGAGAAAATCCGATCTACCTTGTTGACACGACGGCCTTAAACTCAAATTTGAAATTGAATGTCAACACTGTCTTGTTGTTACAGTTTTGAGATAGTTATATTTATACATATAAAATCACTATGATTTATTTGGGGGAAAATATATTTCTTCACATCGACCATGATTTTGTTAATATGCAATATAAACTCAAAATGATTATTAAGGATTGTTTATGTTAGTATATGCATTATTGAAATGATTGGATTAGAGATGTAACTAGAAACGTTGTGCCCTTCAAAAGGTCACGAGGGAAGTTACGTGGTTGGGTTCTTCAGGTTTTTTAAAGTAAAGTGGAGAAAAGAAACTCTTTGTGACCTCATCAAATTTAAAAAAAAAATGTTTTCATACATTTTGAAATTTGGTTTATAATCAATTTATGCAATAAGAATAATTCAAGAAAAAGGTCTATTGTCACTTTTGATAGCTGGTCCAAGAAAAACAATTTGACACCTTAACCTTTAAAATCAGACCAAGTTGAAAATTTGACCCCTCTTTTGACCTTTGACCCCAAGGAAAGGTCGGCTGATGGAGTCACTATTGACACTTTTGAAACCAGTGCGTGAGGGATTGCGTTCAGCATCTGACACTTCTCGGTTGACAAAACTCAGAGTTAATAATCAAAATCAAACTTATTTCTGCTGCCGACCATACATTTTTCTTCGCTGCACCAAAGCAATGGAACAAACTACCAGTTTCAATAAGATCATCAGGTTTAATTTCTGTTTTCAAGAAAGCAGTGGAATATCACTTGTTCAATCAATGTTAATTGCTGCATTTCATTTATTCAGTTGCCATTCTCATGTTATTTTTCTTGATTTTGTTGCATATTTTATTATGTTTTGTTTTGCTGCGCTGTGATCTTTTAAAAATGGCGCATTATAAAAGCCTATTTGTATGTATGATATTTTGCGCTTGATATAGCCAATATTGTTTTCAATCTCTTTCGACAGCTATAGCCTGTTGTAAAAGTGTATCGTTCTTCACGTGCCTAAATTCAGTTCTTTCTGGACATAAGCAACCTGTATGTCCTTCAACCTGTCTCCCTTTGCTGGTTGATACACCTTCTTCCATGCTTTCCATGTCTCTAACGTCACAACATTCCTCTTCTTCGTAACAAGGCTCGTGCTTAACTTTGTCGTCATAAGCCTCGTACTTCATTGTCAATTAATGCGTAGATCCTTTTAACATATTTGTTTGTTTAATGCTTAACTATAATAGGGGTTATCCTTGTGCAGAAGGAAAATGAAAAATGTTGACAAAATCAACGATATGTTTGCATCGATTGATTTTCTTGAAATGTTCAACAATGATGGGCAAAGGCATGTACTTGAAAGTGATTTTAATTTTGAGAAGCTTGTCTGAAAAACCTGTGAGATAATCAGCTCTATGTATGTTGCTAATTAGTTTCAATTTGTTGACATATTGTATAAACATCTTACTGAAATAATATTATGACCATATATCTAAATTGATCTTGTGGAAACTAATAGCATGAACATTAACTACATCTCATGCAAAAAGATACAAGCTAAAGGCTGCGGTCTGTATTTGAAATTGGTACTCGAATCTTTTAAAGCAACTCGACCGGGATATACTATTTGTAATTAGTAAGTAAACATGCTGTATCTATCTATCTGTCTTTTTCATCCCATTTTGTTTTGTTGATCATCATACTATCAAAGTAGATAGATAACGCCTTAGCATTATGTTCATTTACAACAAAATACATTTTAACATTAGCAACAGAAGGAAAACGGGTGGTATTGTTTAAAATACGTTTAACTTGAAATAAAAAAAAAAGCTTAGTAATACTTTACTAATGTTAATACATCACGCTTGCCTATCAGAAAGTCTCCTGTTCTCAAATCTGTCGAAGCGTCTTACACCAGTTACCTAGAGATTAGAGATTCCTTGCAATAAAATGTGTGCATACTTACAAATTCAAAATGCAACGTTAGACAGTAAGTGAGTTGGCACAAATGTGATCTTTTCCGGTTTTTGAATGCATTGATATTGTTTATTAAATGACCAGCACTAATGTTAGTGAATTTGAACGTAAATTAAAAATGTCAATTAAAATCACGATAAAATGAACAAAATTAATATTTGTAGGACGGGGTCAAAATAAATAACGACACTAGAGATTTATATTGAGCGCATGACAACTGCTTTTAAGGAAAAATAAAATGCCGTGCGGTTGTTACATGAATATTTTAGTAATGACTTTCAGAATCGCCTTCTTTCCTTTTGTATATATAATATCTTAAACCTGTCAGTCTGCAGCTTTACACTCTCGCTGTTACAAAAATAAACAAAATACCACCATATTCTTAACACAATGTGGCGTTTGTTGTGGAAGAGATCTGAATCACTGTGAAATAATCTGAATTTTATGGAATTGGAGGAAAATAATTTCTGAGAAACACTGAGATGTTTTCAAATCAATTATGATCCAATAAAAGCCAATCTCTCATAAATTTGCTTCCTGCACTTTTTTTTGAAGTTCAATAAAGAAACAAATCGGGAATGATGTACAGTGCATGTAGTGATCAAAGTAACCCTTTAATAAAACATCTTCTTGGGCTAAGACCCAGGAATATTGATCGACATTGATATGGCATATGCTAGAGACAAACATGAGACAGCCAATACTGCACGAATCACTTAAAGACATCGCTTTCATGCTCAGACGTGCAAACATGGACAATGACAAATGGTATGGTCAGCAAGTGGATATATGGATAGCTCTGACAAACAGATCAACCTGATCAGCAAGTTTAAAGATATCTTCCATTGCTCATGCCTAACCTTTCATGTTTCTTATTGAGGCTACTTTCAGGAGCAGAGATGCTTCATGTAATTTATATAGAATGTGTGTCAGATATGTCTGTTATAATAGCCATAGATTCAGTCTTAATTTAGAACACCCTGAAGTGGAGAAATATTCCAATACTTGTATGTGACTGTCGAACTAGATTAGCATACTTGACTTCACCTGTTATGATGTACCACGTGAATCAAAAAACATTGTGCATGGATTGAAGATGACGTTGACCTTGATTTAAGCAGTAAATCAAAAATCAATTGTTGTTTCAGTAAAGCAGATTTAATATACTTTCAAATGCAGAAAAAATGATAGAAATCGGCTGAAAAATAAGTAAGATATGACAAATTTTGTAAGTACATCTCTTTTTCTTCCATTCCAATGAGATTTACACAGTTAAGCAAGATATTACATTATCACAATTATGGGTAATGGCAATATGATAAAAACAAAGAAGTGAGGGTTTTGTCGCTATTATTTGTGTAACTTTAGTTAATTGTGGAAATGGCATTGTAAATAAAACAATATAAAACAATATGCACAAAACGTAATTAAAACATTTCATAAATAAGTATCCTGTTAATTGCATGAATAAATATTGCACAAATGTGTATCTAAAAGACATAAGTTTTGGTCAACATGATCAAATGAACCAAAAGCATATGAAATGGACAGAAACATAAGGCCGGAATCATAGTTTTACTTCCAATTTTTTCTTCTGGAAGTGTAAAAAAGAAAACGTTTTGTTATGACATTAATAAAGTCTTGAAACCATGATCCGTAGTTAAAATAATCAGGAAAATCAAATACCGAGTTGACAACGACATGAAATTGTACATTATCATAGGCATTGATAAGCACAAGTTTAATGTGTATAAATCCCATTGGAATGAAGAAAAAAGAGATGTACTTATAACATTGGTCACATCTTGCTTATTTTTCAGCCGATTTCTATCATTTTTTCTGCATAAGAAAGAAAATTTAATTTGCTTTACTAAAGCAACAACAATTCTTCAATTTTTCTTCAATCTTTATTTCCATCAAAACTTGACTGAAAATTTCTGGTTTCGTGATTAAATCAAGGTCAAGATCATCTTTAATCCGTTTTTTTTTTGATTCACGTAGTATAGGCATTTCAGGGAAAGTGTAAATGTGGGTTGCTTCGGCAAAATGAGCGGAAAGTCGCGAATAAAGATTTTGAATAAACTGCCTCTAAAAGTAAAAATATAGTGAAAATGTCAAAAAAAAATTGACGTAAAACGTATTTATGTATAAGTGTTTAACTATATCCCAAGTATCGAAGGTTAATAATGCGATAATGCGGTGAAGTACAATTAGGGGAACGGGTTGGCGCAGCGTTTCTGACCTCGCCTTTCACCGCTGCGGCCCAAGTTCGATTCCCGGTCGGACTTATGTTGTACGTGAATTTGGTTGTCGATCCATATTCGTCCTCGCAGGTTTTCTCCGAGCACTTCAGTTTCCTCCTGCATCTAAAATCGAAAATTCTTCCCAATTTTCTGTCTCTCACACCACGAAGGCGTCCCTTGAATTTAATGCATTTGCACTATTGGGATTTGCCAAGCTTATAGCCGAATATTATAATTAAATAAATAAATTTTTCACTCTAGATTGATCACTTATTTTGCTATTATACTCTATAGTAACCAGTAACTTTGAATTCAATTTAGCTAATTTTTATCTTGTATTTCGATCTCTAAATAGAGAATGGAGAAATAAAGTGTGACAAATCATTCAACAGCTTACACTATAGAGAATTGAAATATGTCATAAACTCAATTTTGAAATTCGCGACTTTCCGCTCATTTTGCCAGTTAGAGCACCCCTCAAGTTATCTACATAAACACCTTTACTCTTGTTGGCTGCTAACTCTTTGTCTACCTGTCAAAATTTGACAGGTATACAATAGGTTAGCAGCCAACTACAGTTAGCGGTGTTTCATGAATATGGGCCCAGGTGTACAGTAAAGAATAGGTCTATGATTATAATCTCATCAGCATACAATATAGGAATCCCGTAATTTGAGAAAAGAAGAAGAAAAGGGCAACTGCTACTAATTTGATCGGCATTTGCCTCTGAACATTCACAAAGAATCAACGGACTGTCAAATTACTGTCAGTTATAATTAAGTGTGCAATTGCGTTTATCCTTTACACCTGTATTCTTGAAGTGATCGAGACATGGCTTTAATGTGTAGAAAAAGAGCACGTTCAGATTAGTTTAGTCTGTTTGTTCATTTAGTATTTGCACCACACAAATCATTTGCACCACAAAATCATTGTTCTTGTCATAAGTTTGTCATGCAAGTCTTTTGTGGCAGTTGGTTTTTAATGCATTCATATTTTAACAATATGTAATTGTGTAAAATATAAGACACTGGTAATATATGGAGATGCTCAGGCGAAACGAGAGGAAAGTACACAAGTCAAGTCTATACAAAGACGGACCTGATCAGATTACTCCCGAATATGGAAAACGATGCAACTACAAGATCGCAACCGTAAATTAATCAATACCTTTAGATGTAAAAATATTCATGTAGTTGTCCTTACACCTGGGAAGTACGCGATCTTACAATTCGTCTTTTGTGACCAAGGTAATGCGATACATATTACTGAATGTTTGTGCAGGCGTTTGGGAGGATCACTGTACGTAAGTTATGTGGAATTCAGATCTGAGTGAGGATTTGAAGGGCTTAACATTTTAATTGACATTTCATTTTAAATTTTCAGTCAGAAGTGAAAAATAAAACCCTACAAATATTCACATAAAAAATTTGAAAACGGCCAGCTACAAATTTTACGTGATTATCCTAGCATTCTTGGTTCAGTATGTCGGATTATTGAACCAAACACTTTGATTGAACCAATTATCATAACGCCACTACAACATGATTACAATAACTTTTAATTTAAGCATGTGCTCACTTAAAATATGTTTCCCTTTTACCATTTTACTTATGTAATTACAATTATATATATTACATATTATTTCTCATTTTTATTTTACCTTGTATTTTACCTACACGGTGTACTACTTAACATATACCAATATAATGCAAAAACTTACAGTAAATTTTCAAGCGAGTTATCAATTTTTTTCCATTAATTCCTTTGTAATTTATTTGTACTTTGCAACTATTACTTTAAGTATTTGATGATGCTTCGTTCTTCGGCATGATTAAATAATTCACGACACTGAAATGGGCCCTTACCATAAAGCACCAGTAATTTTAAGTAATTTCTTCAGATGTGGTTTTGTACCAATATGAGAATAATCAGTACGTACACTAAATTACTTACATTACCCTTTTAACATTGCCACAATTTTATCTATCAAATAAATGCCTCAATACTTTGGCACATTTCCAAAAACATATTCAAAGGCATTTCATCCTAATTGTCGGCACTTAACGATGATGTCCCGATTCAGCTCATGAGCTGGTGGTCAATGCCTGCGCACATCATAACACCTAGATGTATGTTTATGTTGTTAAAGTGGGCAATTAATTGAACGCTCAGGGAACACTTTCCGGGTCACTTTCTTGGATGATCATGGAATATTGTGTAAGTATGAGTAATATGCATAATCTAGATTAGTTCAAAGAACTAACACAACCTCATTATTCTATATTGCAAATGTATTCTTTTTGTCAAGTTGATCAATCTGAACATTGGTATCAATATCAATATGTATTCACACGAATCCCGGTTAGAATGCATAAAAACAGACCACAGTTGATCAAAATTAAGAAAAAAATGAACATGCAACTACACCAAAACCTGAATCATTGGTTAATTTTCTTTGGTATCAAAAAACAGTTTATTTTGATTTTTTACGTCAAAAACTTTGAACTTTGTAATAGTTGACGTTATTTAAAACAAACGTGAAATTTCTTCATTTTATCTTACAGAAAATTTTCTTCATTATAAGAATGCATACTTGATGGTTGTTGTTCCATCTCAAAATAAAAGATAAAAAAATCCATGAAAATGAAGCGGAATATGATCCTTCAAAACTCAAAAACATAGTAGTTTCAAACGTTGTTTTTAATTCCATGTTTCAAGCTTTAATCACCAGACAATTAACCCACACTGCGTTCCAAACAATTATTAGGGCACAACTAGTATCATAGTTTCACCAAGAAAAGACTTCTAACCTGATTTGTGGTAAATATTATACGTGTCTTCTTTCCTGGTATCTAATGATTTGCAAAAGTGACAGCCACACTTGAAGAAAACGTTTGCTAAGACGGGCTATTTTTTTTATAAATGTCAACTATCACCTCAGACTTCCACTTATGAATACATTAAATATGTAGGATATTGCCTTAAAGCTAAGACTAGCAGTGACATCTTAAATTACCGAGTTTTTTGTTCAAAACCAACGTAATGATAAAATATTAATACTTTTACGGATATGACTGACTGTAAGTTTGTGAATTTTAGTCTAAGTACTTTCTATTTTGTACTAAAAATAGCAATTGTAGTGATATTCATAACAACAATTTTTTCGACTCAATGTTCCTGCTCAAAAAATGTTGTTTTAATTTAGCAAACACAGATTGATCAAACCTTATGGTAAGTTTCTTCTTCTCCACTGCTACAATATTGACTCCACTGATCGCAGTTTATAGAATGGTGCTACAGTACACAGTGGTCTTAAAAGTTACTTTACATCTAATAATCTGAGGTACCTTAAGTATGACCAAAATATACTAGAGCCAAAAAAAATTGAAGTAAAGCTAAACTTTGTCGCTAATCCAAAATGTGCAGCAGAACGGTATACTTGTTCAATCATACTTATTCACCAAAGGCACTGGGGATTCAAGCCTGGGTTATTACAAACCAGAGGCTGTTGCCAATTTCAATAGAATAAACAGTATCGCCAATCTACTTCAAGTAAGTGTTAATCTTGTTGGTCCTGAATTTCCATATAGGTGTAACATAGCCCATACTGAATTAATATGCACTCAATACGAGTTGGAACGCCTGAGCGTTCTCTCGTAAGCTCCTTTAGAAACGCGGATCGAAAGGGTTAATATATAGAGATTACCAGAATTATAAACCTTGCATTATAAAATTACCCCCATGTGTATATGTTAGTAAATCCAGCGTAATGAGTGGAAAGTGGCAAATGGTGATTTTGAAGAAAAAAAATCCACTAAAGTATAAATATCGTGAAAAGATCACATTTCGTTTTCGCATTCATGTGTAAGTTTTTAACTACCTCAAATGTGGTTGTTTTATATCATAGTATAGGATAGGGTCTCCTCTTCCTATTGATACCAAAATCATGAAAATCGGTCAAGGCGTTACGTAATTATGACGTCATAAAGTACTTTAAGTCCCCCCTTAGGTGACGACGTAATAGAAAATACTTTAGATGGACGAGGGTTAAAGAAATGAAATGATGATATCAAATTAAACGTATCATGAGTTAATCAGTACATGTACTAATTTGACAACTTCTAAAATTTTCTCCCTGATGTACTGTTTTGCTCTAAATTACAAGTTTATGCCAAAATGGATCATATACTTATGGACGCTGTCTTACTAGATGGCCAAGTTATCAATAATTTGTTCAATAGAACCAAATTAATTCAAGATTGATGTATGTAAATCTTCGTTACAAGCGCATAGAAATCCTTTGAACCAATTGTATTCATCAAAGTGGTTTATTTATGGAAGGCATCAAAACAAGTTACCCGTCAACTACAGTTAATGTTCTAGTTTGCCTTTCCCGTCTGGTCAAGTAGCTTTCAGGAACAATTTACGCGCAGGATGTAAGCAACCAAAAATTCGATTTGACTCCATCTAATTCATGACAAAGGAAAATGGTTTGTTGAAACACCTAGTTAAGGTCGATAACCTATGTAAAATACATTGGTTTAATTTTGCATGATTAATTCTTTAAAAAGTTATTTGCAAATTATAGAAAATAGAATGAATAATGTTTGTACTTGTACTTCATTTTTACTTCACTAGCTTAGGTGCTTCCTATTAAAGAAATGAATTAATTTACAATACAATCAAAATACTCTGACAATTACAACTGTCAATTTACCATTAACAATTGCACCTCCGAAACATGCATTAATGCGTTTCTACTCATTGCGCTGGAGCAACCCACATATATTTCGAATATCTTCACTTAAAAAATATATAGGTGTGTAACTGCGTAGTTAAATCTTTTGAACAAGTAAAGAAAGAGTTAGGTTTAAAAAACTCTGCGCTGTACATATCTGTGCAAACCCCATTACACCTGAGAATCGTTCGACGTCAATCAATCTAAGTCGCTTTCATACAAAGAAATCACCCGTGTATTACATTACAAAGCAAAGTAATATTAAATCTTGTAGAGGAGCAAAATGGGACATTCTGTAACTGTCAAGGAATTGTTATCTTGCCGGGTGAAATGTAGAATTGAAGACCTGGGCGCAAGAAGTACCTAAGTCCACATTTTGCCAAGTTGAGTTATCAGTTATTATTGATTTCACGGTCCTCTTGTGTATAAAACATACTAGTTACCTTTTTATTCCCAAAAAAATGTCTAAAATCACTTTTTGAGGGGGATCTATTTTTGCAATAACCCCAAGTTGAGTGCAAAAAGTACTTTAAAGTTCAACCTTTATAAAAAACAAGGAAATGCATGACAACGAGGAAATGCATGGCAACGTAGGTGCCCACATACAAAATATTTAATCCATCGCTTATTTTGTGTTTTAGGACCATAAAATAGTATAGTTACCTTTATTTTCCAAAAAAATTTTTTTTAGGGGATGACCATTATTTGCCATGACCTCCAATTTAAGTGCAAGAAGAAATTAAGTCCGTCTACCATATTGAGTAATCACTGGTTCCAAAATACTGGAGGATAAAAAAATACAGCAGGTTGTTTTTAGTTTTGATGTGAATTAACACTTAAAAGTCCGTTTTATGACCTATTCGAAAACTAGACATTATTTTTGATGCTGAAAGCCCTAATTTGTTCCAATTTGAGCGCAACAAGTACTTAAATCCAAAATTGATTGATTTTCATAATCAATAACCAAAATTATTTTGTTTCCGCAGTCACATTTCTAACAATCATGGATAGTTTGAATTTCATATCTTTTTCCAGTATTTGTTTACAATATTTTAAAAATGTCAAAGGGTTGTAACTCGAAGTGTGAAAATGGACTTAAGTACTTTTTGCCCTAAAGTCTTTAATTAAGAAAGGATATCAAATCTTTAGAGTGTGAAATAAGATGACGTGTACTTTTAATAAAAATATTATAGTTTTGTTTGCCTAATAATTAAAAAAAAGTTTAAAAAGTTCCTGTAATTATAATCGTTACAGTATTATGAAGTAAACATTAAATAAAACACATAAAAAGGAAAAGAATATTCAGGGGAAGAAACCAGAACGACAACAAAAACATTTGCATTGTTTATTATGTTAGGCTATTTTCGACATTTAGTTTATCTCAAATCAAGGATTGGCCGATGATATGAGTTTCTGTGAAATGTTACTGAGACTGAAATACGTCTTTCCAATCTTAATCTATATGGACTACCAGGATTCCTCTGACCTTATTACTGTCTTGAATAATACCTGACAAGTCTACAGTAGGGATCAGCGATAATACCTAGATGATCTAGATAGCAATGTAGTCGTAGTTATTTGACATATGTTTAAGCGGTTGCTCTAATGATAGAAATATAAGTATTAAAAAAGTACTACATATAAGATAAACCAGATAGCAAAATTATTAGAAAGAGCAAGTTAATACGTCTTTTATAGGGCTCTACAGGTTCTTGTTCTCAAAACAAAACAATGATATGTCAGTTTCCTTAGGAAACATCTTTTTTGTTGCTTTCTACTCATTATTTCTATTAATTGTTAAGAAAATGTATCTAATTAGATTAATCATATTGAAACAGTTTGATATATAATAATGTCAGTAATTTATTAATCTCACCTAGTGTACTCTTATAGTGTTCCATCTTACCTTAAATGTCTAGGTTCTCTGAATGCTCAGCAACCAAATATTCCTTTATTAGTGTACCCATTAAAAAGTACGAAACGTATAAAACAAAATCGATTAAACATTAAACACTACATTTTGAGTCTTTTTGTGTTTGTTACATGAAATATAAATTGTGAATAGCTTAAAAATACAACCAGAAGGTACTTTTGAATTTTCATTTTTAATCGTTGCAACTTTGAATTGTTTGTTCTAAAGTTCCTGCCTATAATGGTTAATAATGCCTCGATGTGAAGTGACTGATATTTAGATTAGCAATTTTTGCTGACTGTAGATGCCTTTGGCATGATAAGACAATCCACATAAGTAATACATGTGCACATTTTTAAATAAGAGCAAATAAAAACGTTGACCACTCGTATTTGTGAAAGTGAGAGAGTTCTTGACAAGCAAGCGTGAAAGAAAAACACTCACTTGTATCCGTCTCTATCCCAACAGACAGTAAGCTTATCGCGTTTTTGTTGACTTTCAGGTCAGTGATAATTTATATATAATCCCAATTCGCCTCTTCACCTGTTGCTAGAGCGTGGCGGCACGCAATAGTAAAAAGAGCTTTCTATGATACTTGTAAAGTTGAATGAATCTCCAAAGACGTACGTGAAAGATTGTATGCCACGATTCGACTACCTCTTTTCAATTGTATATATGACTAATTAATTAAATGTACATCTTTCTATTTGTAATAGCGTTTTGTATTTCAAAGTGATTCAAAACATAAATAGAAAATACTAGAGGTTTCAAAATGCTTAAATAATCAATTATATGCAATACATTGAAATAAGTAAAAAATAAGTTTTAATCTTGAATAAATGTCAATGAAAACCAAAAAATATTATATATTAGGTTTACACTTCTGAGAGCAAAGATTCTACATTTCATTTTATGAGTAAAATAATCGAAAGAATTAAATACAGTTGAGCTGATCAAAAACTATGATGCATGTTTGTGTACGTTTATAAAATATGAACCACAGGAAATGTCAATTTTTCTCTATTTTAAGAATACACAATGGAATCGATTTCCTAATATGGAAGAACATTATCTCTGCCCCAACGAATTGGACCCAGTACTACACAAAGTACTACACAACAATTGTAAAATGGATTAAGTGTATTAATATAAGATGTGAATGAGTTTGAAGATTTGATTTCAACCATACAGTGTGAGATAACAATACAGTACAGTAAATGTTTTAAACACATAGAGCAAATGCAAAACCTGTTTCGAAAAAAATAAAAAAGTAGCGGGGATATAATTTATACTCGGTTCTCAATGGATTAATGTAGTTACAAAAAGACAGGCTTACTTTCAATCCCCGCTACTTTTTATTTTTTTCGAAATCTGCTATTTAGAAATAAAGTACAAATTAGATATGCTAAATTAACGTATATCAATCTGTTCTCACCCAAATTTGTTATGTTGATTATCATACTAACAACAATAATGAATAACGCCTTAACAGTGTGTTTTAAAAATAAAAACAAATATATTTTAACCCCGTGTATTATATTAGCATTAGAACGGAAACGCGGTTTTTGTGTTTAAAATACCATAGACATGAAAGAAAAACATGGACCCTGGTGGAATAGAGAAGAATACTTTACTTTCCTAGCATCTATTTATCGCGCTTGCCTGTCAAAAAGTAATTTTGTTCTCAAATCTGTTAAAGCGTCTTACACCAGTTACCTGTAGCATTTAAGAATTTCATTGAAAGAAACTTTTTGCATGCCTTCACATTTAACATGCAAGGTGGCTAGTAAGCGAGTTGGCACAAATGTGATTGTTTTGTTTCTTGAGAATTCAGCATTTTAAGTGTTTTCAATTTGTTTATTAAATGATAGTTCTGTTTATAGTGAATTTTGAAAGTAACTTTACAATTTTATTTAAAATCACAATAAGGTTAGTATTTGTAGGACGGGGTCAAATTCAAAAATAACAAACGAGATTTATATTGACACGCCAACTGTTTGTTGGGTAAAATAATATCCCGCGCGGTTGTTACATGAATATTTCAACAATGACTTTCGAATCGCCTTCTTTACTTTTGTATAAGATGTCAAATCAATCAGTCTATAGCTTTACGCTTTCTTTGGTACAAAAACAAACAAAATACCACCACATTCTTAACAGAAAGTGGTGTTTGTTGTAGAAGAGACTTGAAACACTATTTGATAAATTGGTTTTTATTATATGAAATGTGCTTGTATTTTTAATTTGGTCATGTTATTCGCAAGTTCATTGATGTATAAAGGCTTCTAAGTACTTTTTGTGTTACTTGGGGTTATTGCAAATCGGAATAAAAAGGTAACTACTATGTTTTGTTTTGAACCCAATGATTTAAGTTAAGTAAAATGAATACTGCTTGGACAAGTAAAGAAACAAATCGGGAATGATATTCAATACATGTAGTGGTCAAAGTAACCCTTTAATAACACATCTTCGTGAGCTAGACCCTAGGAATATTGATCGGCATTGATATAGCATCTGCTAGAGACAAACATGAGACAGCCAATAGAGCATGAATCACTAAACGCCATCGCCTTCATGGTCAGGCGTACAAACACACACACAAAACAATAATGGCTGTATCAAAATTCTTTGTACCCAGATGTGTTTTATTTTCAAAAAATATTTAACATAGAAAGAGTTTATTAATTTGAAAGCTTTTTTCATGAGTGAGTAGCAAAATATCTCAGCTTTATAATCTGAAAGTTTGAAGGCAATTGAACACTGTTTTCAAGATTTATAGTCATTTATTGGATGATTACAGTTAAATACGAATACCATACACAATAACCTTTGTGTAAAGATGCTAGTTCCTGTCACATGGTGTCCAAAAAGGGCGGTTAATGTTCCTGTATATCTTCGATATTGACAACCATATAGTGGGCTTATTTAGTACCATAGTATAGCTAAGGGTCTACTCTATCCATTTATGACAAAATAATAACAATCTTTCAGGATGTTACGTATTTATGACGTCATAAATCTGAAATTTGCGATTTTTCGAGAAAAAAATTGAAAAATCAAAATTTTGCTATAAAAGTTCTAAATATCAGAGTTAAATGGAGGTTTTTACTTTTACAGAATTGCGATAACACTTTTAAACATGTCTGGTGAGTTTCAGCTCAAGTGCATTTTGATATTGTTCAAAATGACAAATTGAAAATATCCGTAGTGACAACATTAAACTTGCCCCTCACCTGAACTTTGACAGCTTCTCATACTTCCATCTGTTGAAGTATCCCCCAATTTTTTTCATCAGAATGATCGCAATGGATTCATTTATAATTACTAAAATGCCCAGGGTCAGTTGTTTTTGCATTTTTATGTAGCAGAAAAATAATCCAAAGGTATGATGTATCCGTCAGGAGGGTTAAATCAATTCACTGGTCAAATACACGCATTTCGACAAAAACACCATCTTTCTTTAAAAGCATGTAACCTTTGAATGCAACATCTATTGTCTTGAAATAAAATTCTTTGACAAGTTAAAACAACACAAAAATTGAATATTTAAATATTTTTATCAAAATTTATTTCCATCATTGTGAAAAATATTCCGAAAAGTATACAAGATCAGGGTACAAAGAATTTTGATACAACTTGTATAGACTAGTCAGTAAATGATAGTCTAGAGATGAGTTTGACAAACAGATCAAAGGGATCAGAAAGCTAAAAAAATATCTTAGACTGCTCATGCATTTTTGATCAAGACTGCTTTCAGGAGCTGAGGAAGTTTTCCATTTGTGGCTGTCCAGCCCGTATGAGCCGTAACTACCAGAAACTTCATTTAGCGCTACAAGTGAAATGACATGAAAGTGTTGGATATTAAATCCTCCCTCTTTATGGGACTTTTCTTGTTCACCTCAGTACCACTCCCCTGCTACTTTATATTTCACTCCAGCGACAGATGTAAGGTATGACCGCTTTTTTGAATTGAACAATTAATAAAACAGTCAACTTGTGGTCAATTATGACAGAGAGTTATCTTCAAGTATTTTTCTAAGCACGATGCTCTATAGTAGAGAGTTTCTAAATATGGGTCGACCAGTTAACATGAAAAACAGAGCTCGAATTACATTTAAAAAGAAAAAGAAACATTGAAATACTGCAGTATTTTTTTCCTGAATACAACTTTGCCGAGTAATCCATATGTACCAATCAAGTAGATAAAAAACAAATATTTTTAAATAGGCGAATAAATATACATTTATTTTTATGTTTCTAATCGTGGTGGCAGGTACAATATTAAATAACAGCATTTGCTTGTTATGTGTATAAGATAAAACGTCAGACAGCAGTTCTTTATTAATTTTCAAAACAAGTATAACTTGAATTGTCAAATAACGCAAAATATTGACCTCAGTTAGGTAAATACGGAACATTATATTGCCTTGATCTTGAAATTTGAGATGTTTTAATTAATTCTAACTTTTTGTAAGTATTGATTTACTTCATAACTGGACGTATAGGATGGGTGTGATTATCTGGACGAACAAGATATTGTGACTATTTAATAATGAATTAAGATGATTTCGTTTCCCCTACAGAATATGAGTGGATTGTTATTTAGAGTTATTTAGAATAACAGTTTTCTTTTCTTTTCTTTTAAAATATTTCAGAATGCACGACAAAATGTTGGTATAGAGGTGACTGCGTCGTAACACTTTTCCTTAAGGAGTACGGAGGACATGCTTCTTTCATCAGTAAAAATCAACTTTTGGAGTCTGTTTATAATAAAAGTTATACCCTCTTGCCGTAACTGCTGACACGTGGATACATTATTTGATTTGATTGCATACAATGATTGCTTACTCCATGATAGGGAACAAACAAAGCTTACTATATAGTAGGAATGAAAGTGTATATAAAATGCAAACTCCCTTTTTATTGTGTTTTTAAGGAAACTATTGTTCTTCGTTTAGATATACTACATAACTCACTTAAATTTGATATTTGTCAAAGACTACGTGGTAATTTCCAAGAAAGAATGCAATATTTTCATCTTTATTTCAATCAAATTTTATTTTCTCCTCATTAGTTTATGCACAGTCGACGAAGATGCTCAGGTGATATATAGGCAATGTTTCAATTGATTCGAACTGTGGAGGCAGGTAGCTTCATGTTTCCTGTTTCGTTGAGATTTAAACAGAAATTGGTTTATTTAACACTCCAAGGTGATATTAATTTCACATCAGGTATCACATTTTCTTCTGTGAATCAAAGGTAACAGGAAAAAAACCTGTTTTATATGCAAGTACATTAAAAAAGTAATCACAATTCTTGTCTCAATATCACATCTTCAAATATAGCAAGCGTATAATTTGCAAACATAGCAGAGAACAATCACTTTAGTTGAGTGTAAGACTGACCATATAAGGTTGTGCATGGTTGAATGAATTAGCATTCATGTTGAGTATGTTAATCTTTTCATAAAGGCAACCGAAATAGGTAATGCTATTATATAGTCATCTCTTTCTTCCATTATCCAGGGTTAGTCAATGTCTTGATGAATATTCATTCAGTTGTTCTTACACATGCAAAGTGCACGACCTTTAATGCATCCATGTGCCTTAGGTTATACATAGTACCCAATATAGCTACAAACATGTGGGAGAAACACTTTAAATCTTTTGTGTAGTTTAGTTTGGACAAGAGCTTAAAAACTCAAATTGACATTTTCTTTCAGAAGGCCAGAAGGAAGGATTATCTTGAAAACATCCCTATCATAAATTCTAAACCACATAGTTAATTATGTCTGACTGTTATAGTAAAGGCAATT
>JXSR01S022028.1:27942-38258 GCA_000969725.1 Ophiothrix spiculata | reverse complement strand
AATCTTCGTGAATAATATTAATTTTCAATTTTTCCATACGGGCAGGAAGGTCACATTTTGAGTCTTATACAACAATTCCGAAAATGAGAGAGAACATTCAACAAAATGAAGCGTATAGACGACTAAAATACCGACTTGGACATTGTTGGAAGGAATTGAAAACAAATAACAAAAAAGGCAAACCAGTAAAGTATGATTTTTTTTTCACGTTTCGGTTGCCTACATAAATTTATTGTTATCAGAAAAGAACAAGAAAGTTTTATCTGCAATGGCTGCCACATGTTTTATTTATTCAATATTCAATAACAGCTAATGTGAAAATACCATCGAAATCAAACTCCACTTACCAGAACAGAGGCTCTTTATATAACTATGCAGGTGACATTGTCACCTGAAGAACCAGTTCAAGAGCCACTAACCCAAGATTGAGTGTTTTATGTGTAATGCAACTTTATGAAAAATAACAGCTATTGTTTTGACGACTTTCTTCATTCACAAACGTACCTATCAGGTTGAGTTTGCCTTTTGTGGTATCCTTCGGCAATACACACTTGTACGTGGCGATATCATATGGCCTAGTCTTTATCACGGTCAGGGTCCTCTTCCGGCCTTCAGAAAAGATCTTATACTTGTCAGTATCTTCAGAAATGGGCTCATCATTCTTGTACCATTCTACCTCAGCTGCTTTGTTGCTGACCCGGACCTCGAAGACAACGTCCCTGGTTTCTTTGGTAGTGATGGTATCCAGCATCTTGATGAAGATAGCATCCACTGAAAAGCAATGTGGATAAGATGTTGACATCAAGAGGTACATGGATATCTAGCAAAGATATGGTTTAAAAAGGTTAGTAAATTAAGCAAAATTGTACTTACAAATATATCTGCAGGATTGGTTGCCTTATTTCTACTCAAGGATCAGATATATAAAATTACCTTAATTGGCTTTCTATGTCATGTCGAAATCCATCAGAGTCGAAGTACATAGATGACTTTTCTCAAAATGGATAAAGTGGATGACGTGTGCAGATGACTTACCCTTAATTGTTGAAACTTTAGCCATTGTACTTCAGATCATTACGGACATGTTATTAAAATTTATCATGACAATGACATGAAATGTAACATCATCTATATATCTAGATTTTCAGGCGAGTAAATATTAAATACCTATTGTCTAAAATAATATGAAATATGTATTTTGAATGTACGAGTATCATGGAAGGATTAAGACACAATTAGAGTAAATTTTAACAAGATGGCGTGTTATTATACACTTTGAACATTTTATATATAAATTGACGACTAACACTATTCTATTGATATAGATTTGTAAATAAAAATAAGATATAGAGCAAGTCATTCACTTTATAACAAGTTATACCAAAAGCTAACAAGTAACATGAAATTCTACACTAACAACAAGTTTTTAATGATAACCAGTCCAACATGATATGATTTATTACTTAAATGATTATAAATTTAATATGATATGAGTAAGAACACAAGTACGAGATGACGCATGCTGTGGATACTTCTCAAGCAGTCGTGAAGAGTGATTGCTACCTTCAGAGGAAAATGGACTTCGTGTTCTTCCGTTCCTTCTAGCGATTTTAGGTTGGTGATCATGTCGTAGTCAGGTCAGTTATCAGTCTGCTAGCGCTAGTTTTAAGTCGTTTTCTTTCATAAACATCTTTTTTCTATATTAGGAATACCGTAACCCACCAAACATATCCTAAGGAAGGCGTAAGACTATCTTCCAGCAATTGAAGGCAGATTTGATTTGTACGTGTGTTGAAATGATAATTTGTTTTTAAAGAAGTAGTTATACTAAAACATCAAAATGGTCTAAAATGGGGATTTAGGTTTTAAAGAATATTTGTCCCGGCTTAAATGATCTCATGACACTTTTCATGGGCGGTTTTTGTTTGACTCAGAAAGAGCAACCTGGGAAAGAGTGAAATTGTTCTAACAAGTCGTAACAAATAAAATTAATATATGTACTTTCAACATCTTTTTATTCTACATCCCGTATTGTGTGTTTTGATTGACACAATTTGAGGTACCGTAATATATTGACAATAACAATTAAAAATTTGTGATAATTTTAATCAAAGCCAGATCAGTAAACTGAAGTTAGATGTTGGAGTAAGTTTGAGTAAAATTGAGGCAAAACTTAAATGAAACAGGTATATATTGTTGTACTTTGGGTATCGTGTAAAATCAAACACTATGTTCTGATTTATCGAAGGTGATTTATGACCAGAATAGACCCATTATTATAGATCCATAGATTAATACCTTGTGGTTCAAGTTTTGGAGCCGTTTCTTCAATTACAGATGCTTTCCTCAGTTCATGAGCTTTCTTTTCCTCTTCGGGCACCTTCTTTTCTGGAACCTTTTCTTCAGGCACCTTCTTTTCTGGAACCTTCTCTTCTGGGGCTTTCTTTTCTGGGACCTTCTCCTCTACCACTGCCTTTTTCTCCACGACAGTTTCCTCTTCCACTGCCTTTTTCTTTGTGATTGTGACTTCCTCTACAGCAGCTTTCTCTGCTTCTAATGATACAATATGATGGTTGTCAGTATGACTTTTGATCATGCTTGTAGAATGGAACACAGGCAGGGTGCAGTGTGTTGGTGTTGTCATGTGCATTTTTGTGCAACTGTGTGTGTGTGGAGGTTTTGTTCTCTATCTTTTCTTTTGAGAGCTCTGATTTTCTCCTTTGTGTTTTTGTTGTTTTTTGTGGTGTAGTGTTTTTGTTTTTGTGAGGGGTTTTTTGTTTTTATTTTGTCTTTTAATATCAATATATACACCACTGACATAACCTATTCCTTTTGAAGTAACCTAATGAGTAGGCCTATATTAAAATCATTTCCCCTCTTCTTAGTCTTTTCACAAGTTATTTTAAATAAGTCTTGAGAAGAACTCGAATGCTCTAAGGGGATCTTGCTAATGTTTACTGACCTAAAAGGCTAAATAACAGGTGGTTTAGATATTCGCGTCTTGACGACATGTACAACCAATTATCAAGAATACTCTCATTTACTCAAGTAAAAGACTGAATAAGAACACTTCAGCAACCTAAAAACGGTGTAAGACTGCATTCCTACCAGATTTACAACTGAACAACTGAAGCCCAATATATCAGCTTTAAGACAACCTCAATTGAGTCCAAAGAAATGTTATTACAACAGGTACAGGAGAAAATAGGAAGGAATGTTGAAGGTCAAGGGACACAGCATAAAGATTGAAATTTCACAAAACGTCAGAAAATCCAATGTATATACACCATGAAAACATCGTTGAAACCCATTAAAACAGTTGCTAGCCATTGATCGATGCATGTCACACAATCGAATTTAAAAAACTTCCGAGAAATAAGACAACCTTACAAAACAATAATGTATTTACATGAGGAGCTCTATAGACCATGCATCAAAGTACCATGCAATAAGATCTGGTATTGAATACCTTGTGGAACAAGTTTAGTTGTCAGTCTTTCCTCTTCTGTTTTTGGTTTCATCTCAACTGATATCTCTTCAGCTTTCGTCTCCTGTGGTGCTGCAACCAGAGTTGTTTCCTCCATCTTAGGTTTGATAACTTCCGATTCAATTGTATCTGTTTTTGGTATTTCCATCTTTTCTATGATAAATTCAAAATCTTGCGGAGCTTGCCAGAAGGGTAGAGTTTCTGTTAGTTCAACATCTTTAGCTTCAACCCGAATCTCTTCCTTCGCTGATACTTCTGATGTTGATTGATCTTTGACAGGTTTGTCAATTGTGACATTTTCCACAATGGAGGCCTTTTTATCCATTGTGTCTTCTACTGCATCTTCAACTTGTTTAGATTTCTCTAAAGGCAATTTTTCAAAAACAATTTCAAGATCACCTTGAGCTTGCCATGGAATGATTGGCTTGCTTGGCACTTCCATTGACAATCCTTTCTGCGGTAATTCAGTTGGTGTTGATACGTCTATTGTGGTCTGATTGTCGTCAAACCCTTCTGCCGAGGCCTGTTGGATAAGCTCCTTGGTTATTTCTTCTGGAGTCTTTTCTACAACTGTAGTTAATTCGGCAATTTCTTCTGGTTTTTCTTGAAGTAACACAACGTCAACCTCCTCAATCTTCTTCTGAGCTTCAGTGATTACGTCTGCGTCAGGTTCCATCTGTACTACATTTTCGTCAACCAACAACTCAGTGACCGTGTTTTCTGGTGTTTCTTCTACAAGTGACTCAGGGGCAGTCTCTTCTCGTGCCACTTCTACAGGTGACTCAGGGACAGTCTCTTCTGGTGTCACTTCTACAGGTGACTCAGGGACAGTCTCTTCTGGTGTCACTTCTACGGGCGACTCAGGGACAGTCTCTTCTAGTTTTACTTCTATAGGTGTTTCAAGCTTTTCAATTACAAAAACAAAATCATCTGGTGCCTTCCAAACTATATCAGGTTTAGTAGGGGATTCTAGTTTTGGAGTCATTGGTGATTCCGATTTTGGAGTAAGTATTGGTGTTTCCTCGTCCACATCAAACTCAGTAACTTCAAAGGAAGTGTGCTCGTCTTCTATTTCGAGCTCCTCCATTACGGCCTCTGATGTGTCTAGTTCAAATCTGATCTCTTCTGATATAGATGCTTCTGAGAAAGAATGATCTTCTGAAATTGAAATATCTGATGTAAATACTTTGATTCTTGTCTTTTTCACCAACTCTTGCACTTGTTCGGCTGAGTCAACAGTGATTGTTGGTCTTCGTTCTTCTGATACCTCGGCCTCTGTAGCCACAATCGACATTCTTTTCTTTGGTCTGACTTCCACCCCGGGAGATTCAATTTCTGCGTCAAACTCAATAGCTACTTCTTCCCTATGTTTCAGTTCTGTGTCTGTTGTCACAGCTGCTGTCGGTTCACTTATTTTAGGAGTCACTGCCTTATCAGCTGCTTCCACGGTGGTTTCCATAGCTTCCTGGAATTCTGGTTTCTCGATTACAATTTCAAAATCGTCAGGGGCTTGCCATGAAAAGGTACTTTCTGTTTCTGTAGTTTGTATTGGCAATGGGATAATGGTTTCAGCTTCTTCCAGTTCTGTTACCTTGATATCAGTTTCGTCTGGTGTTGTCCACGGTACCTGTTCATCAGTCTGTGCAACTTGTGATGACACGGGTAATTCTACATGTGTTTCTTCAGTCTTTTCAATAACTACTTCAAATGATTCGGGTGCCTGCCAAGGGATTTGTATCTCAACTTCTGGAACCGTTGCTGAAGGCACTTGAAGTTCTTCAGCTGTAGTTTTATCCACCGATGATTCAAGAATTTCGATTCCCTGGAATGGTACAGTCAATTCTTGTCCTGATACTTCAACAGTCTCTGCTGGTTTAGTAAAAGCTTCTTCAGTAACAGATACATCAACGTCTCCCTTTTCCTCTGGAGCTTCCCATATTGTTTGTTGATCTGTTTTAGTCGTTGTTAAAGGTTCAACACTGCTCTCACTAACTTCCTTTACTTTTTCAAATGCTATCTCAAATTCTTCTGGTGCTTGCCATTGTATTGTTGACTCTTTCTCAGCAGTTGCGACTGCATTAGGCATTAACGATTCGGCCTCCTCAGAGGCTGAATCTTTCTTGGTACTTTCCGCTGCTTCCCATTCTGTTTGTTCATCCACTTCGATGGTTTCAACAGGAGTTGTAGTTTCTTCAGTTACTTCTTTAGGTTTATCTATCACAACTTCTAATTCTTCCACTTTTGGAACTTCAAATTCGTCACTCTCTACCCGTTGTGATTTCTCACTGGATAGTTCAGGCTGGGAGTCAACTTCTTTGTCTTCAGTAGCTTCCCAGGTCAATTCTTCTTTTCTGCTCGGAGCATGAATAGCTTCAACAACAATTTCCTCCATTGCTTGCCTTTCATCAACCGGGGTATCATGTTTGACATACGATTGCCATGGTATTACTGTTTCTGTGTCCGTAGCAGTCACAGACTCTGTAAGTAACACACCAGCTTCAGTAACCGCTGTTTCGACTATATCCTCTTTGGTACTTTCCCAGGTTATATCAACTTGCTGTTCAGTGACTTCAACGCCCGCCGTTGAGTTCTCTCCCGCATCTTCTGTTTCAAATACAATGTCGATCTGTTCGCTAGCTTCCCATGCAATAGTATCTTTTGCCTCAGCTATTGACACCGTTGCAACTGGTCCAGTTGATGCTTTTTCGGTTACAACGTCTCCCATTTTATTTTCTGCAGGAAACTCCCATGGTGTTTCTTCTTGTACATTAGTGATTTCAATAGGTTTACTTGACACCTTTTCTGCTTCTGATTTGTCGATGATAACTTCCATGTGATCAGAAGCTTGCCAAGGAATCGTCACTTCTGTTCCAGCAATAGATATGACATCAGTTGGCAACTCAGTTGCTTCTGATGACTGTACTTCATCCGAGACGTCGGCTGCTAATCTCCACGGTATTTGTTGCTCTTGTTCAGTGGCTTCAACTGCTGCTGGCGTTGTCTCTTTAATATCATCAACTGCCTCAATGACGGATTCAAAAGATTCTTGTGCCATCCATATTGTTGTTGTCTCAGCATCAGGCACAGTGGCTGCATTAATAGTTAAAATATTGGCTTCGTCTGGCATTGTTACTTCGCCTTCAGTTTCTGTTGTTGAGCTCCAAAGTTGTCTCTCTTCCCTTTCAGAAACTTGAAGAGCCTCCGTTGTTTCTCTAACTCCGCTTTTGAATTCTTCTTCTTCAGGCTCTGCATCGGAAGATTTCTCCTCTGATGCTTCCCATTCAACCTGTTCTTCCGAATGAGGTATTTTAACGGTTGTTGGAAGTATTTCATCACTCTCCTCATATATTTCTGATGCCTCGTCTACATATTCAGGCTCATCCCAAGACGTTTGTTCCTCCGTTTCGGCGACCCGGATAGAGGCAACAGGATGTTCGTCAGCTCTAAGATTTTCTATCGCAACTTCTAGCTCTTCATGAGACTCCCATGGTATAGTAGCTCCCTTTTCGACAGTCGATACAACATCTTTCGGTATCTCAGAAACTTTGTCTGGAGCTTGAAGGTCAGTATCTATTTCGTCATATTCAGGTTTATCCAATGCCTGCCATGCTTGCTGTTGTTCTTTATCAGGTACTTCTAATGCTTCTGTGGCTAGTTCATCTGCATGTTGCTTTTCAATAACAATTTCAAGATCTTCAGGTGCCTCAAAGGGTATTGATGGAAGAGAATCGGGTTGTGCTTCAAGAAGTTCTAAAGATGTTGATGTTCGACGATTATATATCTCACAGGAGTATTGCCCTACGTCATCTGAGCTCACATCATGAACGACCAATGACCGTGTTGTTCCTTCAGTATTGGCTTCAAACTTAACATCATCAACTTTGATTTCAACATTGTCTTTAAACCATGTCGCCTGGACTGTTTCATCAGATACAACACAAGTGAGCTCAACTGTTTCCGTAGCAGAAGCTTTTACAGGTTTCAGTTCTTCCACGAATTGGTAATCCGGTTCTGCATGGCGAACAAAAGTAAGTTAAAGTTTATGTTTGTTCACTCTGATTAGTGCCCATGCTGATACAATGGAGTTCACTACCGGAAGCCAAACAGCATTCTGCATATTTACATGTTTGGAGCATGCGCAAAGGTGCATACTACATCCATTCCATGAACGAAAGGTTACAGATGGTGACGTCAAGTACCGGGACCACGTGGGATGAAGTTGATGACACGGTATGGATTGATGGTACGGAAGGTCAGTATTTTACTATTAATCTGCCATGGTATGGTGGAATATGGTTGACAATTATTATTGGTTGATCATTAGGATCGTCATGGAGAAAGAGCATTAGAAGGTTATCATCGGATAAGTGATGAAATGGTTGAAGGACTCTAATATATATCATCTACAACAACACAATATCATTACTCTACTTTACTAGACTAGTACTAGGCTACAACGCAACAATTGGATGTAATTCCTGCCGTAACTACGAACTACTACGTCATCTTGGGTATGTTGGAAGAAATGAAACATTAATGGTGGGTACAAAATGGAAATGAAAGCATCCCTTCTCAACAAAGGCATATGTACACAAACAGCAAAGAAAGATTGAAATGGTGCTGGATTGTAGCTGTACATGTATTAAACTACAAACAAACTCAGCCCATTCTATATTGGATAACAACCTGCACAGAGATGAAACATAGCGATGGAATTATAGAGGTCAGAATGGTTTCATTGAGAAGAAAAATGGTAAAGCTGCCGAACTAATCTAACATACGATGGATACATGAATGGAAGATATTACACAAAGGACAAAGGTTTTATACACTGGGATAGTTTGTGGTTATTTAATCCAGTACTTTGATAGTGCGTTAATTTGTTTGTATAGAACATCCAAATGAAATAGATTGTAGGGAAAATATAGTTATGTTCTAACGGTTAGTCAATTTATAGATGTGCTAAAGGTTCTAAGAAGAGCAATCAAACTAATACCGCGTTCAAACATTGCATTGAAATGACGTGATCCGTATTACATTTGTCAGTTTTGGAAAGCTTGGCTTTGTTGTAGAGATTGCTCATATTATTAAAGTCCAAATAGGAGAAATAACCCAGAAAAGGTTTCAAGGCTTGTTTAATAGATTATCTACAAAAGTAGAAAAAATTCAATAATTTACTGAAGCATGGGACCATCCTGGATAATGCAAAGTTTCAAATAAAGCTTCGTGCATTATATCTCTTAAAAATTATGGTAAAAATCAGAATCATTCGTCTCAGGCAGCATTAAGACATTCATTGGCTTGGGATATCATAATTGTGTCAGAAGTGCTCCATGCAAAATGGCTATAAGTTATCAGGCAGAAAAATGGTAATAGGAACAGTGGTAGCACAGGCGAAAATGAAGGCAAATAAAGAGCGATCTTGGTGAAAGTGAATGCAATGAACACAGTTAAAAAATACTTGGAAATCTATAATGTGAAGAGCAAGCATTTGAGTGATACGTTAAGAAAAACCGGTAGAAAATCAAGTCATTCACTGGAAGTACAGACAGGCAGATGCAAAGAACATTAAGTTTTAACAGAGTCTTTGAACAGGCAAGCAGAAATTCACTTTGTCAAGTTTTTAATGCAATCAGCCTTCATGCTACGTGCAAATGGAACGGAAGAAAACCAAGCCATTCAGTTGAAGTAACAGACCCAGATAACCGAGGTAGCAGATGGAAAAGGCATTTTAACGAAGCTTTTTTGAACAAGTGATCAGAAATTCTGAGTCTCTTTGTCATTCAAGTTGCAATACATCATCATGTAGGCATCATGCTACTTAGTGAAGAGAAAGGAATAAATGCACAATTCCTTAAACCAGCATGCAAGAACTGTGAATTGGAAAAAAACGTGGTAAAGTGCGACGTGCTGAAAAGGGCTGATGCATCTCGATAAAGGGTATGTAACATCCTCCAGTAAAATACCGACTTTTTTAGTTTACAATAAACAAAGTTGTAACAATCATCACAGATTAAATTATTTTAAAGAACAAGTTTCTTACATTCCTGTATAATTTCCAAGTATATCCAGTTTTCAATAATTTGCATACTACAAGATTTCCTCGGTTTAGGTGTTATGTTTATATCCCGTAATAGTCTTTATTACATAGAGAACAAACAAATTCCTTTACGTAACATTAAAGTACAAAAATATGGTATTTTCTAAGGAAGATCTATATAATGTATATAAACCTGTTGAACTTGGTAGAAACCAAAAATTTAATATTTGATAGACCTTAACTTGACATATGTTTCTCATACAAAATGCAGAGTGCTTTAAACAAAAATGTTCAAAACCTTTCAAATTATACGTATATTTAACGTGCATTGAGAGGTGTCTATGGTTTCATGCAATTATAAACTTATACGTTTATAAATCGAGTGCATCTACATGCAAATAGTGCTTTGTGATGATTTGTTCCAAAATATTTTGATTTGAAAAAGGTACATTCAAGCATTGTCGGCTGAAATTTTTAACCACTGTTTTAACCGGTTGGACAAATTTATCGTATTTTACATCATGTCAAATTGCAGTATTTTCATGCACTCATTTATCGTATTTTACATCATGTCAAATTGCAGTATTTTCATGCACTCATTTGTGCTTCAGCCAATATGCCTCGTTGAAGCGAGTGCACCAGTATTTAGTCATGCTAATTTTGCGTGCACATGTGCACACGTCTAATTCAATAAGCATTCCGCATACCTTCAACTTTGGCAACTGGAGCTTTGTGGACTTGCAGAGTTGTTGTAGATTCCCGATCGTGAACTTTGACCGTGTACTCGCC
>JXSR01S022026.1:0-16709 GCA_000969725.1 Ophiothrix spiculata | reverse complement strand
TTTTTTAGGAAAGTCTGAAAAAATATGTATTAATTTAAGGCATACACTTTCTGTCGATTTAGATTCATAGTATCCGTACATAAGAAGAATAAAGCTTGAAATTTAAGCTTTATTTATGAGCAATTTGCTTGACGTAAGGTGCAATCATCTTTTGCAAAGTAACAGCTGGTTAAGGCTTGTAAAACGATACGCTGGACTCTTTTGAAGTTCCACATGGAAATGGGACGAAAACAAAACAAAATGCACATAATTTACTTGAGTAATTATGCTGTAACTGACCGACCACCTGATAATGAATCTAGATCTTTGTATGTGACGTCATGCCAAGCCCATTTATTCAAGTTCATCATGCAAGTTAACGTACATATTACTAGATTAATTTGTCTTTAAGATGATCTACTGGTAAAATTATCTTACAATAATGCTACTTCTATATTTTCATATAACATCTTTAGTACAACATAACGAAAAGAGAAACATATTAAAGAGAATCAAGTGAATAGGAAATGAAAAGGAGAAAGGGAACACAAAAAAGAAAAAAAAAGATTTTTATTTCGCATTTTTTATATTATTTATAGATGCGGTAAGATTTCTGATTTATGAGAAGAGTAATTTGTTAATTGAGTCATTATATCCTATAAATGAGAAATGAACTTCCTTGGTCAATTTTAAAAATTAGTTATGTAATTGGATAGTTAAAATGTGACCTCTTTGTTTGCAAATTGATAGTTAACAACAACAACAATATTAAACAAATTATAATATGATACGATGTTGTTTTACCGTCTATAAATTCATTAAGAAAAAAATATCTTAATGAATTGGATTTACTGATAAGGGAAGTGGTCAGATACACGATGATTTATGTATCAAATTATATAGATTGATTAATTATTGTGGAAAAAGTGTTAGTAGATGCAACCAAATATGAAGAGTTGAGAGACCTTTTTGTTTTTCAAAAATGAGGTTTTGGAGGAGTCTTACAGATCTTTAATTTGTGCATCATCCTGGCAAAAAAAATTACTTAAAAAATCTCAACCAAGTGGGTTATAAGAAGATATAATGCCCATGGTAACCTTTTTTATTAAACATGCCAAGATGTTAAAGTTTGGTATTTATAAAGTTCATTATTGCCTAATGAAGAATTGAAAAGACACAATACGTTAATTAGTGTTTTATGTGTTTCTTAACAATCGTTTAAATGTAAATAGTCACGAACAGAGACGTACGATTGCTTTAAAAAGACTGACTTTAATTAGAGAAAATCGAAAATACAATCGCATATATGATTGTGAGTTGTGTGCCATTGTCAAAATCATATAAAAAAGTGATGGCAAAATTATCAATATGATATGAAATATGGCTGTTATTTTAGGTACTGGTGTATAGAAGTACAAAATGCTGTCTTGGGAATTGTTTCTGACTTTCACGTCGAAAATAATTTCTTGCCTTCATTTCAATTCTTGATCTGACATCGTAAGGTGTTTTTCTAACACGAAATTCCTTACGTTTGAGGCAATATGTGTCAAAAAATGGAACAAAACGATTTTGTCACATCTACGGCATACAAAATGTATAAATTTTAGATATTAGCGAGAAATATTACACATTTGTATCATATATATGGTATTGATTTTAATTAATAACCACCAAATGACACATTAAAATCGTCTTAATTCTCCGAATTCCTTCAAATATTACTTCACTATAGAAAAAGCCACAATAAAGATAAAAAGTGTCTTTGGCTGAAATTTACAAAGAAAGATATCGATTTTGAATATAGAATTGGTTGTGACACATGTACAAGCAAACGCCGCAAGGGTACCATGGAGAGGTGAATGATGAGAGAGAAAAATGGATGAAGATATGAGAGATAGATAGAAAACGGTTAAGACAAAAAACGGGTAAAATAGAACGACTATCATGGGAAAGTCTGAGTCATGGAATACACGGGTAAAAATAACAAACAGCGACATATGAGACGAGGCGAATTCAAGTATAGGGTCAAACGTGGAGCAGAGCGACTATTAGAAAGGGTTTGTATGGAACTGATGCGATAGTGAACAGAATGAATGACTTGAAATAACGAATAGTTTACCGTCCGGTTGAATTTTTAAAAGTTATTATTATGTAGAAAGACGTAAGTTGTTGTATAAATGAATATTAGTTAGGTGGACATACGGACAAGGTTCAAAATTATCCTTTTTGGTGCGCGTGTCCACGAGCAGACGACAGTTGCAGACGATTTTTGAACAGGCGGGAAAATGTGCAAAATTACATATTTTTTAGGAAAGTCTGAAAAAATATGTATTAATTTAAGGCATACACTTTCTGTCGATTTAGATTCATAGTATCCGTACATAAGAAGAATAAAGCATGAAATTTAAGCTTTATTTATGAGCAATTTGTTTGACGTAAGGTGCAATCATCTTTTGCAAAGTAACAGCTGGTTAAGGCTGGTAAAACGATACGCTGGACTCTGTTGAAGTTCCTCATGGAAATGGGACGAAAACAAAACAAAATGCACATAATTTACTTGAGTAATTATGCTGTAACTGACCGACCACCTGATAATGAACAACCGAGAAGAGTGGATGGGGTTGTGATAGCAACGCCCTTTTGATGTCTTGCTTTACAAGATAAGATTCAAATTTCTCAAATCAGTATGAAATTTGAGTATATCTTTATTGGTAAATACGGGTGAAGTTTTAAAATTGAGAAGCTAAAAAGAGGGAGGGGCTATGGCACAAAAGTAAGACCATCTAAGTAAGATAACATCTACATCTACTATGAATAAAAACATGTGTATAAGTTGATAAAATATCCATATATCATATACTCGTGTACTTATTTTAACTTAGAACTTAGATACAATTTCAAACTCAATTTTACCACGAATGTGTTAAGTCAAGTAAGTGTATATAGAAAAAAATTGTGAAAGGGTAAAACTGATATGACATTTATCAACTAACTATGCAGTATTAAACAGATTTGATTTATAAATAACAGAAAAAGGAAAGAAATTGATAGTTTTTAAAATTATAAAATGTGAATAGGTTTAAATCAAAACAGATTGAACATAACGACGTAGTTTTACAGACATATTGTGCACATACAAATTGTTTTCTACAGTGTGTCTGTTGTAACCCTAAAATAAAACAAATGAAAGCAAATGGTAATAACTATCATCATAATTTTAAGCTCTATTTATTTCGATGATATAAAATGTTATTATATAACATTTCGCGTTTTCAAAGATATTTGCATGTATTTGACGAACAGTATATGTGAACTACACAGACAAAACAAAGTGAGTCATTTGTACTAGTCATTTGACTCACTGACTCACTTGACCATAGTGTGTTAGTACAGAGCTAACTGAGTCAGCAACCGGACAAAATGACTCACTTTTTCACAGTTTTTGAGTCATTTTCTCAGTGTATCGACCTATTTTGCCTCAAATGACTCACTTTTTTCATTACAGCTACGCAAATTTACACACTTGACGCACAATTTGTATACTGTATTATAGTTTAAATTATTTTAATCTGAATTTTGACGGATGAAATTTTACAAAAGATATCGTATTCTAACAATCGTCTACCATATGGAACCCTCGGCCATATTATTTAACCAACTTTAACCAATTTCCCATCATTAAACCGACAAATTGAACCAATCAATACTTATTTCTCTCATAAGAATGTCAAAATATCAAAGCACAGAGACCGAATTTCTCGCAAGCTAACTTTCCTCCGTATTGAATTTATGAAATTTGAACTCTTTATAGATGGGAGTGATACGACATGCATGCGTGAAAATTCAAGCAAAAATTGAAGTATGCAAATGAGGGTCATGACCTCATCCTAGCACCCCGTCACTTTATTGCCTTCTCAGGGGAGGTAGGAGGCATATAATGTCATACTGCTATGAATAGACTTCGCTTTAATAAGACAACATTGTACTTGCTAATATGACCAATTTACTTAATGCATTGACTCTCAATCAATGGAGTAGACGTGTTATTTTTGGTTTTGAATTTTTAACGTAAGAGATATTGAATATTCAGAATTAGAAAGTCATTATGATTTGAATGTCATTATTATCTTTCTGTTTTTATTGTAAAATCGGATGCTTTTTCCATGGCTGGGATCTAAATTTTGTTATTCTTAATCCGTGTGATGAATGAAATAACTCTTGTAGGTATTTGGTTAAAACAATAATGGACGTAAATAAAATGTCAACACAATAATGCTGTATTATAACACAACACATTAATGTCGTACTCGTAAAATTGTTTTCAACATCGACAGTTTCAATAACAACAGCATTGGACCATAGCAGAAACAGTATACACTAACAGAAAAAAACGCACCAGGTCATAAGTCATGAATTGGTCATGCACATATGGGGGAGATGTAACATAAAAACTCATTCTTCGTAGTTTAATGTAATTTTATTCAAGAAGTTTAATACCTACTGCAACAAATTTGGTATGGTTATCTGGGTAATTTAATTGTCTTTCAAATGCAAAAATTTTCAAGACAATTGAACAAATATTATGAGATATATGGCTCAAAATGTGAGCCAAGTCAACGGGGGAGGCGGTGGAGGAAAAGACGGTGGAGGAAAAGCCCATTGACTTGTACACAAAATTGTGAAAAAGTACCAATCTTTCGAAAGTCGTCATGCCAAAAGTTGAAATCCTACAAGGATAATATTTTGCACACTTGTTAATGAGGAAAAAACATTACTTGTCATGCCGAAATATTAATGGTAGGTGATGTATTAAATAAAGTTTGACGAGGATAAACTTTGTCATTTTCAGGGTTTTTCCCAAAACTAGTTTCAACAATGTTCAAAGGTCAAAATGTTCATGACAAGTTTAATACGTTGTGAAAAAGTAGATGAATAACAGTAATGACATGTCGTAAATGCATAATACCTTAATTGCACGGATTAACAGTAACAAATAAACCAAAGTCTATTGGATCAGGTTAATTATTGCGATAATGCATGTTTATTATTTATTTCTGGTTTATTAACGAATGCATGGTAGCCCGTAGGCTAAATTACAGCAAACTTACATTAAAAACATTTAAATCCATATACAATTAGAAAATACATATAAAGACATCAAAAATAATATAGGAATAGTTAAACATGCATATCATGCATATAGGGCCTACATATACCACACGTTAAAAACAGTAAAATCCATAAAAAGCCAACATGTGAACATCACTGCAATAATTAGTGTGCTTCAAAAACTATTCATTAAGCAGCTTGACAAAATAAGGAATTGCACTGTTTTTGTACCGATCTGTTCTGCACCTTATATTGATAAAGTTATTTGAATTTCTGAGAGAATATTGCACTTTGTTCCCGACTTTGCTTGGAAACCACTCTTTAAAATGATCGGAGTTGTACAGATCTTTTGCAGATTTCAGAGATATACTTGTCCTTCTATCTTTCAGTGTGGTAATATTGCACTTTTGTAATGCATTTTCATAACAAATATACTCAGGCCCAAGAATTATTCTGAGTGCTCTTTTTTGCACTCTTTCTAACTGGTCAGATTGGCACACAGTTATGCCAGCGTTCCAAACAGGAACAGCATACTCCAATAAGGGTCGTATATACCCTCTATATATTGTTAACAAATCAACAGAAGATAATTTGAATTTCTTAAGCACCTTCAACATATACAGTTTATTACTAGCTTTGCGAAGAACTTGAGATATATGCTGATCCCATTTTAAATCAGTTGATATAGTGACACCAAGAATTTTCACATTGTCAACTTGTTTCAAATCTTTAAGACACATTTTGAGAGGTGCAATTTCTGGTGGGTTTTTCATGAAACAGACATTCATATTAACACATTTATCCGGATTAAGTTTCATATCATTTTGATTTGCCCATCTACAAAACTCATCAAGAATTGCCTGTAAAGAGTCACCATCATTAACATGAGAATTCTGAACAATTGTCATGTCATCGACGTATTTGAGACTTTGGACACGACCATCAGTGCATTGATTTCGAACAGCTTCATTGAACTTGGCTAGGAAGCCGAGTGGACCAAACTTCGTGCCCTGTGGAAGGCCACCTTTAAGAGTAATGTACTCTGACACATGATTTTGATAACGGACACACTGAGAGCGTTGTTCCAAGAAGCTGCACACCCAAGGAATTACTGATGGACGTGTTCCCAAGTTCAAAAGATCGCAGATGACAATGTTATGATTGATAAGGTCAAAAGCCTTACTGAAGTCAGTTATAACAACAGAAGATCTAGTCATTAATTTATCAGTGTGAGAACATAACATGTTGATAAGTTTGACAAGGTAATGCGAAGTTGAAACTCCTTTACGATTTCCATATTGGTTAGGATCTATATTACCTTCAATATCAGAAAGGATCCACTCAGTAATAAAAGATTCAGCTAGTTTTGCGAAATGATCAGTCAGCGACACAGGACGTAATTTGTCCCAAGAAGGCGGCGAAGTTTTTGGCAAGGGTATCACAGTTGCCCTTTTCCATTGCAACGGGACAATACCATGCTGATATGAGGAGTTGATCACCCTGTATGCCAAAACTGCAGCAAAATGGCCATAGTATGCAGAAATTCTAATGTTACTTTTCTCAAGCATATTTTGTCAACTATTGCTAAGACTAAGACATATAAAGAACACACCAAAAAGCCCATGGAGGCATACAATCCTTTTGAAATGTATATAATTTTAATCACCCTGTATATTTCACCGTATGAATATTAAGTGAAACGTTCTATTTTCTTATTGAGAGCCCTATGTTTTATCAATATAAATCCATACCTATTTGTTTTATGTTGACGGCTGTGTAGAATAAAAGAGGTCTATTAAGACAATAAAATTAACAGACTTTTTAAATTTTAAACCCTGTATAATTTCCACACACCCTGTATAATGCCAGTATAATTGTACATTTGGTATCCCTGTAGTATGAGGTTTTAAAAAATGTATACTTTTTAGGTGTTAAAATGTCCATATAATCATGTATTTAGAAATATTCAGATTGGTGATGTTTTTCTCATTTAGTGGTATGTTACGCTTTTTCTAATTAATACTCACATAACAAGTAAACTGTTAAGGATAACTTTTGCATATCAGAACGCCTTATACTTGTGTGTTGTTATCTAAAATAGCCATCTATACTTTGAGATTAGATCTTGTCTTTTGATCTTATACCAACAAACCCGTACTGGTTTAAATTATCAAACTTGTTAGAATTGTCATAAAATACTTAAAGTGACTGTGTTTTCCACTATTTTGTTATATACACGAACTCCGCAGCCTGTGGTTTGATTTTAGCTTAAGATTTAGCACTTATAACACCCAAAAGATGTTCAATATTAAATTTTGATTTAACTACTAAATATTACAAAATGTCAAAAAAGAAATCTTTTGTTGGTGAAAACAGGTGGTTTTTCATCTATTTGATGTTTCGTTGTTTTGTATAAAATACTTCATTACAAAAAAGAAAACGTATAGGCCTATACTTGTTTTTCAATATGAGAAAGGCAAGATGATATGGTTCTGCTTATTATTTAATTAAAAACCTCTTTACTTCATAATTTTGATGACCCAGTCATAAGTCTATGATTCTGCGAAAAAATATTGATAAATCCAAAAAGCAACACATTAAATGACACTTTCTTGTATGTTATTTATATAGGTATGGCTTACATTTAAAATGATGAAATAAGTGCATAGTTTTAAAGTAAGTGCGTTAGAAAATAGATTGACTTTGAATTCGTTTAAAAAATCTGAAAAGCAATAAAGTAAATGGTGTTTGTTGTAAAGTGCATTTAGAAAGTCATATTCTATAGGCAATACTGGATGGAGCACTGTTTGTAAACGAATTTACAAAAACCATTAATTCAATTTGGAAAGAATATCAAATTCTATAAGTTATTTCTAGTCGTCTGACCAATATCAATTTTCTTTTGCTATTTGTCTAATTTGTTGTCTTAATCTAAGAGCAAACTTTAAATCTTAAGTGATGTATCTAACTGTACTTTTCTTCAGAAATAGTGCACAATTTGAACAAAGGTTTGGGCTTTACTGCGATATTTGAAAAGCGGATTACTAGTAATTGAATTCTGATCCATATTTGATTGTGCTGTATTGCCATAGATTTTTAACAAAAAGTTGCTTTTTTAAGGGTTTATGCAAATTAACTTCCGAAATATCAAACAAGGAAATTTTGTCAATTTGTATCACATCGTCTGCTTGTATGATAAAAGCTGTTTACCATTTTTTGCGCGCGTTTATAACTTACTGCATGGTTATGTTATCTGACCTTTAAATCTAACCGGTAAAGATGTGATAGATTTTCTATTTAGAGCAAATCTGTAAATGACTTTATTAACAGCTATGAGGCAAGTTGTTCTCTTTGATTGATAATAATAAGGTTTCCAGGCTTATGCGTCCGGGCAAATCACGATCTGGGTGAAGACAGAATATGACTGGAGGTGGCAGTTATAGGGATATACTAGACGTGGAAACAATACGTGCGAACAATGAATTTTTGAGCGTTATATATTCTTTTGTCAAAAACGTCCGCATTGGGGATACTTGTAAAAACATAACGCTGCCTAGATGCATATTCTGTGGTTTAATACCCGCGGATGATTGGCGTGCATTTTGACATACATCGGCCTTTTCAGTTTAAGCGTGTCAAAATGTCCTGAGTCGGAGCACTGGGGGCATTGGACGCGCGTACATAATACAGTAGAACAACCAGCCAATATGGATTAAATTTTAAATGTTTGTTACCCTTGTACACATCCAATTTTGGTCGCCAGACAACAACCCCAGATTTTTAATCTGTTTGCACACACATGGGGGAAAGGTTTGCGTAATACGAGCGACATACAACTCCACTAGGAACACTGAAACAAAAACACAAATAATGAAGCTAAGATTGAACAGGTTTTTAATTTAGAAAATAAGGTTAATACACAGAAGTCTTGTCCGTGTAAAGAAAAGTAAATTGAACTTCACTTCAGGGGACGTGAGACACTGTTAAATAGTAAGCTTGGCCTAGCCTAGGCCTTGCCTAGCGGAAGGCAGGTGAATAGAGCTTTTAACGGGTCTGTAATGAAATAATACGCGAATGTACTTTTAACAATTCCGGTGGTTTAGTCCCATATTAATAAATATTTCTTGAAACTTCACTTAGTGTAGAAGCTTCACTTCAAAGTGTAGAAGAAGGTGATTATTGGTATTTTTCTTAGATCCAATGAAAATACTAAAGTGTAAACTGTTAATTCCTTCGTGTGAAAGCTCATTTATTTACTGTAATGGTAAGAACACAAATAAAAATGCTCAACTACTACACAAGGCAATTGGAGCTCATATTATCAAAACGTACATGATAAAACTAGCAAATATGACATTTTCTGGACTGCGTTCATTTCTGTCAATCTTGATGTTTGAAATCTTAGTGTACAATAAACACGAAAATAAAAATTAGCCAATCATGCGTTATCAGGATGTGCGCGAGTGAATGCTAAGGCACGCAGATCGCCTCCGCAAGAGCATCAATAGTGCGCGGATTCAAAAGATCTGCTTTAACATTCATTGCTTATCTAACCCTTGGCACCAAACATATAACGGTCGTGTATAAAAACGTAATTGGGGAATGGTAATGGGTTTGTACAAGAGCCATGGTTTTGTTTCATTATAAAGGTTTTGCTCATCATCCTGATTTCTATATTTCACTTTTTCCAACACATGACATTTGTTTTGTTGTTACAAACAAATTTTCCAATGATCGTAAAAACAAAGAATGTTTAAGATACTGACAAATCTTTCCATTGCGGTATTTATGGTTATAGGCTTTGTGACACTGCAATGGTGATTTTGCTTGATACGTTATCAAATTAAATCTGATGGATATTTCATTTAGCTCTAATCGAGGGAAAAAAGAAAAAAGAGAAAAATGTACAATCGTCCAAGACTGATATTTTAAAGGAGGCATATAAAGGGTTAGGAGTGGCCATATACACGATACTGTGAGTGGGATGGGGCTGAATAATTTCGGATTTTTTAAAAAGAATGTTGATTTCTAAATTTTAAATGTGTTTACACTATTCAGAAAGTATTTTCCAAATAAATTAATGATTCTGATAATTTTTTTTTACAATTTTTGAAAATCGTTGGCAATCCCTTTAAGTTATTGATTGAGACAACAATATTTACCATGCTTACTGCCAAGTTTTAGTGAAGAATAGAGACCTCTAGAAAAAAGTGCAAACGGAAGAAATGGTTGTAGATTATTCGGATATTATAAAAAGATAAATCATAGATTACACATCAAAAACTGAATGAATGGCAGGAATTCAGGAAAACCACTTCTGCCGGGACAGACTTTGGCTTCATCATGTTATTGACCGCAGTTATTCAGACCCGTACTATACTGTCCTGCATTAAGTGGCATCTGCACTCTTAGGCTTGTCTTTGCACTTTATGTAATTTTATTTTTCTAATAATTTCACAACATGATAAGAAGAGAATAAATGATGTCACACGTAACTCGTTTGTTTTATAAATGACATCATGAAATAACTAAATGTAAAACAATTTTTGAAATGCAATTGGTTCGTTTATCCTTCTTAGAACCAACTCTCAATTGTAGGGTTAGGGTTAAGTTTTTTTTATGAGACCTGTATCTTTAATCTTACAATATAATGTTAGATACTTCCAATATATTTTCAGCATATAATTTTTCATTTTTTCCTGATTATAGGCATGATAAGAAAAAAATAGACAAATGTAAGGAAAAGCTTTTATATGGTATATGTTACCAAGTCATGTTATCAACCAACCAGTATTGTGAATAGTCCATTATTATGAGTGCAATGTATAAGCATTATGTCTTACAATAGTAACCTTATATTTAACGTTACATAGGCGTGAATATTTTTCAATTTGTTGTTTTTTTGGTATGTATATACATCATTAAGTGCATAGATCATCCAACATATTACGGTAAGCTTTGCAGTGCAGCAAGCTTTGCTATATTTTTGTTATTAAGTGTATATATCTTACAACATAAGCAATAATTATAACATAATTAGGCTTTAAAATTGTTACATTGTTACCCTGCAAGGGTCACTTAAAACAACTGATGGTTTGGTTGTTACTCTCTTTACTTATATCATGATGTTTAACATGACCAATTATGACCATTTGGTATACCACTTGGTATCAAATATTTGTGTATTATAGAGGGTGTCATTTGTAGCCCATTATATTGGCATATTTAAGCTGATACACTTTAAAACTTAAAGAAAATAGGTAAATAAGAAAATAAACTGGAATAACCCGGAGGAAACGATCTGTCTGATGGGAAGCAAAAGGTGGCTTATATACAAACACAATTTCGGGAGATTGCACTTTTAAGTTTCCTGATGTATTGTACTATTATATCCATTCATAATTGTTGCTGTATCATGTAGGGTTCTGTCGTATAAGAAGTATCTGGAATTAGGACAGTGTCCTATTTGGGCCACAGAATAGCAAACAATTACACAATTTGGTTACAACTATGGTGAATATACTTATCTATAACTATAACCACAAATGATAACTTCAAAAGTATATTCACCTTAGATTTATGAGACTTTCAGTTTATGCAAGAATATCTATCTCACACGATAAATAGAATGGTGTTACAAATACCGTACACAGAATGAATCTATTTTACCGCATGTGGTATATCGTTATGTAAAATCAATTGCTTAATTACTTTCGTCTTTTTAAGAATCTCTATTTTCACCTATTTAACGGATTGGTTATCGAATCTTTTTCGCCATATGTGGCATAACATTATACAAAACATTAATCACTGAAAAATACAGCCATATCCATAAAAACAAGAAACAAGTCTTGGATGACAAGTATGTTTTTCTGATCAGTTTATAAAAGCTGAAGGGCAAAGTTTTGCGCGTACAAAGGGAAAATATGCTACTCATGACATCAGTAGCACATTTCTTGCCACAGTAGTCTCTGTCAGGGTGGCGAATTGTGGCGCACAGATGCCACAGTGGCATTTCAGTGGCATCAAGGCCCCTATTCATAAAACCCTGCTAACTCTAGTTGGCAACTAACCTATTGTCTAACTGTAATGCAGTCAAGTTAGCTCAATCGGTAAGGCGCTCGCTTGCGGTGCGGAAGGTCCCGAGTTCGAATCCCGCTGGTGCCAAAATGTTGAGTGTGCTTGAAATTCCCTGGGACAAGAAACTAACTGCTAATTATCTCGTAGAAACCCGTACGAAAGTCGGGGAGCTGATCCGGGCAGCGATGGTGCGTATGTGTGCTGATCAAGGTTAAGCGCCCCTTGAGGTTGCCGCAGAATCTGAAATGATGCTTGGCGTGGAATGGAGCTTACTTGGGCCACAGTGGTCAGCGAACACCTGTAAAGTGTGCAGAGGCCGAGTGGAATTACAAATCTGGGAGGCATAGCGCACTATAAATCCCCAGTATTTATTTATTTATTTAACTGTCAAACTTTGATGGGCCTTGTTCTCCACGTCTCCTCATTCCGACAGATGCCACTGGAGCAAGAATTGGTAGATGTCACTGATGTTCTAAGTGGCTTGATTAGCGAGGTGTCACTTCCGCTTCTTGCTCTGGACGCAAACAAAAAAACCTTTATCACAACAGACCCGTATCCAGGATTTTTTCAAAAAGGGGAGGTGAGGGGGGTGCGGGGATTTCCAAAAGTAGGAAACATTTTTGTCTTGCTCGACCCTAAACTATTACTGTTTAGGAAGTGATATACACCCCCCCCCCCCATAAAAAAAGAGATTTTCAGTGGTTTTTACTAGCGTTTTGTGTACAATTTTATCGAAAACAGATCTTTTTACAGGTTTTTTTAGTGCTTTTAAGGTTCTATTTTTACCTTTCGTCACATTGAGTTGCGACGACCCCTCATGCACCCTCTGGATATCTGGATATTGGAAGTGAATTGGTGACATTTCAGTGAAGTTGTACTATATGAATTAACTATAATATTTCAAAATATAATTATTTTCAGTTTCTGATGACAATGTCAAACAGAGATTTCATTAACTTAATGCTCAACTTTATTGCATGTATAATAAAGGTTACACATATTCTCGTGGCTATAAACTTTTAATACCATTACCAAGAAAGAAGAACTAAAATTCGAATATTTATCATGAACAGAAACCAAGAGATGTTGAGAAATATTATTCTTTTTGTGAGAAAGTTAACAAATAACACCATTCTTGTTAATCTTTCTGTGTTACTTATCTGAAATAGGTATAATATCTATCATTTATATCACATTATCACTACAACACTCGTGCCATTATTTTTCTGAAAAATACACTTTATTATCATTATAGTGTGATTATTACCTTTGAAATCATAAACTTCTGGGTTTTGTATTAAAACAAGAAATCATTGTCGATGTACTTCCTTGATATAATTTTTCCTATAACCTTCATTTTTTATATTTTTTTTTCTAATTTTATGAAGGACATTGATACCGCTGCTACTACTAACATGTAAATTATACTCTTCATTTAAAAAAATGCTATTTTATATATTTTATTTCATCTTTTAAAAGATTTTTACATTCTTTATCCCATCATCTTCTTGTAAATTAGGTTAAAGTACTGTTGTGTGTTAGTATATAACATATATATATCCTGTCATATCTATATGTTTAAATTAGGCTTCTATTTCAACATTGTGTATAATTTACTTTTAAGTAATTAATCTTGGTCCCCGAAATGCATTTTGTGAGGTGCAACACTTAGGTTGCATTTGGTTTGCATTTCAGAGGCAAAAAAGTACGCAACTTTGGGAATGAGACTTTTATGTAAATACATAAGAAATAGAAATAGGTATAGGCCTACCAATTAATTTTGCATTTTATGCTATATCTCCAAAACTAGAATTAATTTGGAGGTGAAATTTTGGATTTACAATCAGAAAAATATGGGCTTTAATTTTACATCAAAAATTTACTAATCCTACACCTTTACGAAATGTAAAAACAATGGTTCTTAAATGCTTTTTGTGTCCCTAGCATAAAACATATTCACTACTTTTAAATCTCTATGCTGGGATCTGATGGATAGAAAAGTTTCCCAAAGACAGTCACCTGACCATTGTTTTATTTGAAAAAAACTCAATCACGTCAATATCTTAATTTTGCATCATTAGAATAGTAATGGAATGGTGATAGCAATTTGGTGGAAACCTATTAATTAAGTAACATGTACTAGGTTGCATGATGTATGTAACATATTTTCGCAGGTCATACGGTATTACCTAATTGTTCCACAATTATCTCTTATTATACAAAAAGCAACCTATTTTCAAAGTCTCATCCATCTTTATACAAATCAAACGCTTTCTTCAAAATGTGCACCCAGTTATGGTTAAATTACCATATTTATAAGAGAAGACAGACATACTATGAATTAGACATGCAGAACATGTCAGCATCATGGTCACTTTTCGATTTTATCGTGCTTGTTGGGGCGTTGCTTACATATATAGCTTTATAACTATTGGAAAGTCATATTAGATATATACTTCAACATTATGCGCCGAAAATCATCCTACTTGCTCATGATATATATGCGATAGGGTATATAAGCGGAGATATAAGTGTGAGAGCGAACGTCGAGCTTTAGGAGTATGAATTGTGTCATACGTCAAACGTTGTGCAATAATAATCATTTGGAGCATCTATTTCGAGTGGTGCTTGGGTTAGTGTCTACGAGTCATTCACCCTTAGTTTGGCCACGCTGTGTGACTGCATCGTCAAGCCATGGTTATTTCTGATGCTTCAAAAGATACCGTACCCCACTTCAAAATCATATATTCCCCACTTCAAAATCATATATATATTGAAATATATGGCAGGAAAAAGTAATGGATCGAGTAAATGTATTTCCCCAAAACACAGCCAATCAACTATAGCGGGTTTCGACCTACCGACCTACTGATTTGATTTTGGCAATTTATTGCATGACTATACTAACAAAATGCACTGCAAGAAAATTAGGGCGACTTGGAGGTGATTTCGCCCATCGTTGATGAAGTATGCATCCCTACCAACGTTTGGCAAAACAGAAACGAAAGTCCAACAGCTATGTGTTAGGCAAATGCGATACAAAATTTTGGTAACAGTGTGTGTCCAACGGTGTTTTTTTTAATTTGCCCAACAGTTGGTAGGGATGTATATTTGCCCATTTTTTCTCTTTGTGGAACATATGTTTCTCTGTTTCAGGCTGAGCAAAAAAGATTCAATCTGTTAGGTTCTTTAACCTGTAATATTTAATGAACCAATCAGCACAATGATCAAGAAATAATGTATACATTCTTTTTCGCTACAGCAGTGAAGTGAGTACAATCAAAATATCATATCAATTTCTGAAAACTAAACCCGCTTAAATTCCCGATTGTGGTCATCATGCTCTTATAGGATAATCATAATTTTGTTGATGCATAAAAGTCACTAGTTTTTACCATTTTCATGATTATGATTGAGTACTACAAACCAACTACCCTTAGCAAGCGACCGTGCTTCATGAATAAAACAAAATCCTACATCGTCTGAGTACCATTCAACAGTTTGCGGACATGATTCAGAAATTCACTTTCTTCAAATCTAACACAAATCCTTACTCACTGTTTAATCGGAATATATTCAAAGTTAGTCCAAGAATTAGAGTGAATAAATGTCATTTGATTGTACAAATATTAATTGAAGAGGGAAACAAATAGTCGAGTTTAGAAATAGATGTGTCACGCCTTTTCATTGATTTACTACCCAAATTACACTAACCATAAAATTGACATGTGGACTAAATCACCAAATCAATCATATCTACAAATCTAATCTAATAAATCTGGATTTAAAGCCTCTTTTGAATAATGAAAAACATTTTTTTACAATGGCAGTGTTGTTTCTGTAGCTGTCCTTAAGTCAGTTCTTTAAAAACTAGGACTTTATCTACTTTACGGGTTTGAATGGGATTAGTTAGATAAACGATAGCCATACTCAAAGAGAGTTGCTGCTGGCACTGACTGAAAATAGGAGCACGTTTTTGAATACTAGTAAGGTTACACATGAAGTAGAGAAAAACACCCGTGACTTAAGAGTAAGAATTTGTCACATTGCTGTAACGAAACCAACTTCTGCTGTTCTTGATATTCTTAGCACTTCCGATGTTCCTCATAGAGCACCCTTAAGATGTTGTAAGTTTATTTTTGTGAAGTATTCAATACCAAAAGAGGTTTATTAGTTCGCCCGGTTAAATGACAATGATAGAAAATAGTCCTATCTATGTGTGTTGAGATCAAGTAACGCAGTGTCAGTTTATGATGACGGCTTCAAGTTGTTGCCTCGGAGCAAGAATAGACACTTTTTAAAAGATCCTGTAAAGAAGTTTAGGTGAAGAGGCATGCAAAATCAGGGAGGTGTTTTTAGCAGCTTAAGCATTCTACCTTTTAACATGTATAAACCCGTGAGAATAAGGCACTTCTTCATGATTGGCCTCGGGTTAAGAAAGAAGAATCTATATATAAAGGCACGAAAGGGAATCTAGTTAGTTGTTTTATATAGCAACGTTAGATATAAGTATCCTCCGCGGCTGTGAAAAACAGTCAAGA
>JXSR01S022024.1:0-19159 GCA_000969725.1 Ophiothrix spiculata | reverse complement strand
AAAACAACGCGGGTTTGTTACATTATCATTCAAAATCAACACAACACATTTACAAAACATTATTTGTAATTCAATAAAAAGTATCAAGCCTACAATCTGTCAAAATTTGAAAAAACAGGCGAATCGTTCGAACATCATAAAATTTTAAGGTTTCGGCGAAAAAGGTATAAATTTTTCGAAGTAGTTATTTGACGTAATTTTGACCTTGATAATGGACGTGAAATCACTACTAAAGTCTCATGTATAAACTAAAGACTCTATTACATATGTACGCCAAAAATTGTATTGTTCTGATATGTGTAAGTAGGTAAAAAGTTGCAGTAAAGTTGCCATTGGCAAAAATGGCACCCATTTAGTGACTGTAGACTTAAAAAGGGAACTCGGTGGTCGTAGACATTTTGATCTGACTTCAGTGTGAATCCCTTTCCCCTTATACAGATTCATCGCTTTCTGAATTGCCCTTTTACAAGGGGGGTCATGTAAAATTTACCAGCGGAATAGGGGGGGTGCGTAATTTTCAATGTTCGAATAGGGGGGTCACGAAACTTTTCAGATCAGACCCGCATATTATCCCCCCTCCCCTGTAAATAATGAACGGTCCCTAAAGTCATTTTTATATTTATAACCAAAAGTTAGTTAAATTGCTTATTCATCACTTTGAACGCTTTGTTGAAAACAAAATGAATGGTCCATCAACATCTTGAGGCAAATTATGTATATTACACCATCTATAACCTTAACAACTTAACCTACTCGTCCAAAAGCCAGGTCGTCTAAACGCAAATTCAAAGAAAAACGGTTCTTCGTATGTTTCTCATATCGTTAAGGTTAATTTGTCGAATATACGCCCGCAGCAAGTTTTAGAGATATGTGACTGAAAGTTGATGGATATTTAAAATTTGATAAAATTAATCAAAACGTGTAGTTCATTCAATACGATTGTTTATAAAAGCGACCCATTTCAACAAAGAATAAATAAACATGCCTTAGAATTGTGATAATTGAAAAACAATTGAATTTGGAAATTTATTTAAAATCCGGGAAGTCATGAAGGTAATACGAATAGAAAACAATGAATAAATATAGATATCAAATTGTCAAAAAAAAATCCAATCGTTAACCTGTCATCTTGAAGATTGAAAACCACACCTGCTGAATATGGTTACTTGAGATCCATTTGTAGGGAATGCGTGGATTTAACCCATGGCTCGTATAAACTAATTTTGGCACGGTCATTTTCTTTGTAAAATTATATAGTGGAGATTTGAAAACAAATAAACTGCAATTGTATCTAATTTGAGTAAAAAATTTGATATGTCCCAGCATTTTGTTTATATAGTTGGCGAATGTCATTATTAACTTTTTAAACTGGGCAACCACACAACATAAATGATAGTCAGCTAAAAAATTCACTGGCCATCCAGGATTCGAACCTGGAACCTTGGCATTACTAACGCCACGCTCTACCAACTGAGCCAATGAGTCCGATGGGGAAGAGCGGTCGATCATTAATTTATATAAATGTAGCTGAGGTAACTTTTACAAATACATTTTTATACTACTGTAATTGATACGTTGGTTACCATTATAGCTTTAACACTCCTTATTATTTTACACATATCTCTATCGAAAATTTCCTTTTGTTACCTTTTTTCCCCTTCTTCCTGATACTTACTACTGGTTTACCTACATATTATATCAAGATAAAAACATCAAACATTGGATAAATATCATAAAAAGTAGATATTATTCGGTAATATTTGCTTAGAGCCCATGTTCCCATATTTGTTTTTATTCTTAATATTTTGTTTTAATTGCATGCAGTTTATCACATCTTGGGTTGTCCAATGATAACATTTTCAAGAGCAATGAAGAAACCAAGCAAATCACGATTCTGCAGAGCATGGTGAGTGGAATCATGGTTTCTATTGAGCATGACTAATGAGTTTTGTTGAAACGAATGTCATTTTACCAAACCGGGGATGCCCAATTAAAAAAAAGAATTTTTTAATCCTCATCTACCGGGGACGGGAGATCGGAATGCAAAATTTGGAAATCTTTATTTTTTTTTTCAAATTGAGGTTTTTATGCCTGAGCATTTTAAATTTAAAAACAGAGTTTCTGGTTTCAAATATTAGAAATATTTCACTAAGTTTTTTATCTTGTTATTTTCAGGTATCACAAGAGTGTTTCCAGTGTTTTTTTTTTTATTATTTTTACTGGAATCTATATACAGCAAATTCAAGTCTTTCTGGGTAGTCGGATATGGTTTGGTCAATTGAAAATATAGAAGATCAAAACTCGCTTCTGTAGCTTATTGAGTTAACCAATTTGAAAAAAAATCTGTACCTTTTGTTTACACTCTTGTTGTTTACGGTTCTTTACAAAAGTATTTACCTTTCATTTTTTGTTGGCACTTTATAAATAAGTGGAAATCTCTACAGAGATTATTAAAATTGAGAGAAACTTAACGTTTATGTCATAATTTATTCTTAATGGCACCATATTGCTTAAAAGCTTGATACCATAGTGCGTTATTGCAAACCAAAGTGACATTACGCTCTGCCTTAAGAAGTGTTTAACTTTTTTGGTATTATTAAGCTTTCCGGACTATTGGCTTGCCATAAATATGATAAACGTCTGGTAACTTAACATTTTTGTCCTGCCGTAAAGTTTGGCCGCAAGTTAAGCTTACTATAACCATGATAACCTATTGAGCAATTTGCCAAATAACCAATTGATTCTTTGGGAACGTTTATATAAAAATACTGGACGTGATATTAATATGGACATATCAAGAAGCGCCATTGTTTCAAGAGCTCTTTGTAAATTTAACCACAATAGATTTCTCACTTAATTGACAATTACGTTAGAAGGCACTAAACACATTTCTATTATTAGATTAAAATCATGTGTGTCACGAGGCGATTTTATTAAAGGACCTACTTTAACTCATTCTCGAATTTCTAAATAATACTTTGATACTTTTATGAATGACCCTATTTCAAAGGGATTTAAGAAACATCTTTTAAGAAGTTTTTGACAATTTTCGTCCCATATTCTTCTTCTTGTCATAGTTATGAGGTTCTACAACTTTCAACTAAGCAGTTACGAATTTTGCCGGGTGTCCACTACTGTACCATTTAGCCAGAAACGGTGATGGATTTAACTTAATCCACCCAAAAGGGGAAATATGAGGCACTGTTTTGTCATGATAAGGGACCCATTGTCCAACAAGATAAATCATCCTTAGGGCAGAATAGATTTGATTCATGTTTTAAGTGATGGTGTAATATGTACAATTGTTTAAACTTATCACCTGTGACCAGCATTTATCGCCCCGAGATATTGATGAAAGTTTTATAATTAGCGGTCATTATTATAATACCATTATTTCATATTTTGATTGCCGATTTTCGTGCATGATATACCAGAAATGTGTTGTATAGTAGTTCGTGTACAGGTCTTTTAATTTCTATTTCACAGCACCTTTTCGTGTCTTTCTTTGTTGATAACACCTACGGTTGTTATCTTAACCGTTTCTATTATTTAATTTGAACTTACATGAATATGAGTTTTAGACACTAATACTTCTAAAATAAGTCACACATACAGCTGATGCAAATTGATGGAAATAGTGCCGGGGACAGCTCGCTAGTCCGATAACTCGCTAGTCCGAAAGCTCGCTAGTCCGACGGCTTGCTAGTCCGACGGCTCGCTAGTCCGAATTGTAATTAAGGCTCGCCAGTCCGAATTATGAAAAAGGCTCGCTAGTCCGAATATCAAGAACAGCTCGCTTGTCCGAATTTTAAAAACGGCTCGCCAGTCCGAATTTAAATAACACCTCGCTAGTCCGAATTTCAAACTAGGCTCGCTAGTCCGAATTTTAGAATAGGCTCGCTAGTCCGAATTTTAAAAACAGCTCGCTAGTCCGAACAGGAGAAAAAATGTGCATATTTCTATTACAGTTTCCAACATTCGGACTAGCGAGCTGTTTTCAAAAACGTCAAATTTAAACGTCAAATAAGTTAAATGTACATGTATAGCTCATTCATCATTGAATTTGAGCACTTTGATTTATATATATATATATTTTGCATAGCTCATTTATCATTGAATTTGAGCACTTTGGTTTTCATGGTCCGTGCGCAACATGATGAGATGGGTCAAGGTCTTGTTATGCAAGGCAATGATTCGGATCGTTTGTAGCTTTGCTCATTCACTCTGTACTGCCCTGATGATGAACACAAAGTTCGAAACAGCAGGCTGTAGGTAGTTTGAGTACTATATATTACGCACGCTTTTATGTTGTAGCTCATTTTGGTTGCAATGTATTAGCTTGTGCACTTTCGCAATGCTGCAATTGTTCGCGGCCATGTAGTCTTACATAGTGTTAAGGCGTAAAACTGCTTGCATTTTACATAGCTCATTCATCATTGAATTTGAGCACTTTGGTTTTCATGGTCCGTGCGCAACATGATGAAATGGGTAAAGGTCTTGTTATGCAAGGCACTGATTCGGATCGTTTGTAGCTTTGCTCATTCACTCTGTACTGCCCTGATGATGAACACAAAGTTTGAAACAGCAGGCTGTAGGTAGTTTGAGTACTATATATTACGCACGCTTTTATGTTGTAGCTCATTTTGGTTGCAATGTATTAGCTTGTGCACTTTCGCAATGCTGCAATTGTTCACGGCCATGTAGTCTTACATAGTGTTAAGGCGTAAAACTGCTTGCATTTTACATAGCTCATCATATTGCAGTTATCAGCAACATTTCGTATACAATGCACACACAACGCTCGTAATTGATGCATGACCCCGAGATATCTCCCCGTGTTTTGGGTATAGGATAATTACTTACCAAGATCGCTGTATCAAAACTAACCGGCCGATTTTTTTTGAACATTTACCATTTTGTCCATGATTTAAGGACCTGATAGAGTACATTGAAAAAACACGTAGGCTTTTATTAGCAATGCAAAGATCGCCGTGTAGCCAGGCCCCTGACACTTTATCCCCATATACTTCATAGCTCATTTAATTACCATTTCTCAATAGGCGCTGGTTAACGTTTCTTGGCTGATTGCGTGATCAGTGGCTCCCATTACAAAAACGAGGACGCATTATAAATAATCCTACTCAAATAAATCCTGACATTGCCCTTGATATGTATTACGCTTAATTGAATGAAAGCTGTGCAGTCTTGTTCATCCTTCATGTAAGACATCATGAAATTAGTCTAGCGTGAACACTGTTATTGGGCCGTATGCATAAAAAGTAGTAAATACTATTTACTTGAAATTTTGAGTATTTACTACCATATATATGCATAAAGTGTAGTAAATACTATTTACTCTACCTTTTACTGAAAGTATTTACTCAAGCACCATTTACTTGAAAAGTAGTAAATACTACCATTGATATGCATAAAAACAAGTATTTACTAGAGTTTCGCTAGTAAATACTTGCATATTTCAAGGTACCTAAAGAGCTACCTTGAGAGTTTACTACCTCGATTTTGACGAATTAAAACAAATTTAAGGAGCTTCCAAGTAGAAAGCAGAAAATGTACCAGCAAAGAAGAGTTTATTGAAATACAATTTAACGTGGTTTGTTGAAGTTTGAGAGGGAACGTGCCACAGATGAGCGATCCTTTTGTTGATGATCGATTTACGGTAAATTTTTATGGCAGTATGTAACTGGTTTTCTTTTTTCAATACTCTCTACTAATAGGGGTGAGGGTTAGGTGTGATCCTTGACTGACCATCCCGTATAAAGGTTAAAATGAGCATCAAATGTTTTTTATGGTTGCAATGTTTCTCTGGTTATGCATAAGGGTGTTTTTGGGATACGCACGTACCCGTTGTTATTCTTTTAAAAGTCGCTCGAGTGATTTTAGGGGCGCTTATATGCATAAATGTTCTTTTGATTGCATGCTTACGCAAAAGTGTTTTTTGGAAGCACGCGTATGCGTTAGCGGGTTTTTTGTAGGTTGCGCTAGTAATGTGAGAGTTGCAAATGTGCGCAAATGTTTTCATTGTTGTTCGCAAGTGTTTTTATGATACGTGTGTAAGTGTTTCTGAGGTGTTTTAGGTTGAGTAAGTGATTTTACGGTTGCACACGTCGCACAAGTGTTTTATCAATTGAGCACGTACGCACAAGTGTTTTTGAGATGTGTGCATACGTGTTAGTTGTTTTTAAGGTTGCACAAGTTAATTAAAAAGCTTCCCCAATGCTTTTTCCAGCGCCTTATGCTATCACGATGCTTTGTTTCACTATAGTTTTAGACCGAACGATTAAGTAAGTACTAGTTGGTAAAAGTATTTACTTTGAAGTAAAAGTAAAAGATTATGCATATCAAATCAAGTAAATACTTTTACTTTTACTCTTACTTTACTTTTACTTTTACTTCTTACTTGAAGTATTTACTTGTTTTTTTTTCGGCCCATTAACACATGTATTGATTATTAACTGATGAGTCTTTTGAGCAGTCTAACTCATGAATATTCGTTTTTGTCCACATACTACGCTATGATTGGGGCCTTGTTTTGAGCTTAGTGTCATCTCTGTTACTCTGTGGTGTAGCGTGCAGTGGGCGATAAATGCAATATGTTCATCATTGAATTTGAGCACTTTGGTTTTCATGGTCCGTGCGCAACATGATGAGATGGGTCAAGGTCTTGTTATGCAAGGCACTGATTCGGATCGTTTGTAGCTTTGCTCATTCACTCTGTACTGCCCTGATTATGAACACAAAGTTCGAAACAGCAGGCTGTAGGTAGTTTGAGTACTATATATTACGCACGCTTTTATGTTGTAGCTCATTTTAGTTGCAATGTATTAGCTTGTGCACTTTCGCAATCAAATTCCATGTTTGACCCCTCAAATTAATCAGAAAACTATACTTAGTTGAGACGACCTGGTTAGAAATATCAAGTTTTATATCTAAAATGGATTATAAAGGTCATAACTTACCACTAGCAAATACAGTTCTTCAGCAAGCCGCAAATCGAATTCCGTTTGTTTTCAATCCTTGCGACCAGATTAAGTTAATTTATATATATCCCTAATACAGATTTATCGAGCTTTGGGATTGTTTCAAATTCCTGTTCTTCTAATATTTATGTTCCAAATATCACATAGAGGATACTGTTAGAGGTATCAGGTGGTACATATTGGCCAATCAGGAATAAGTATTGGTAGCTATCTTCCTCGAGCAGAATGTAAACAATTTGTGTACAATCGAATTATCGATCGTACGTACTAGATCAGTAGCAGAGATGTACTGGAGATAGTTTAACAAAAGAGGGCAGTACATATAAAAACAATACAATACATTAGCGCGTAACCCATGTGGTTTGAATATCGAATGTGAATAGTGCTTAATTCTATAAAGTAATATTATTTATGTACATTAGATTAGAGACGTAAAACATTTTCTATACGTATAGACAGTCTTTGAAGAGTTTAACGTTTAATTATTATTAAGTAATAACAAACATGGCCAAGTTTTCATTAACCAATTTTCATTTACTAACTTGGACTATTTTGTAAAGTATCAAGACTTAAATAAAATATACATGACTGTTACCAAACACATGACACCCGTTGTACCATTTCCTTTGAAATTACACAGTGTAACCACAGTGTGAGGCAGAATGTGATTGATCACTTGCTTTGAACTAGTAAGTAAAATGGCAGATCGGTCACAGACTCTTGGCATGGAAATGGCCTCTTTAAATTGGATGTAGAGAAGAAACCTTTTCCTGCTTAAGTTAATACTCTGGCATTACGTTACTCCACCCATGTGCTATTAGCACAATAACATGACTGAAGACCAAACGTTGTAAGGCTTTGGCATTGGTTTATATACTACTTAAACCTGTTTAGTGGATGTTTCTGCTTGTCCGCTTTTTGGAACATTTGTTTAAGCTTTAATTTGCATAACTTGTGCTAATCTATTATGCCAAGATAAATTCATTGTTAGTAAACGCCATTTTCTGTCAAAATTTCTCAGAGATGTATCTAGCTTTTCGGTTTTTATTCTGATTAAAAAAAGGCAGTATGCTGATAATTTGTATTTCTTCATTTCAATCTTTATTCCACAAAATTACATATAAACGAGCAAATAAATATAATTGAAAAGTTAAAACAGATAAAGCCAGACAGGAGGATTGAGGGAAATCGAAAAGATAGTCTGACTTGAGAGGTTGCGTTGTAAGTACGCTGTCGCTATTTTGGACTGTAACCTTATTTCTTTTCAAATGCAAATAAGCAGCTGTTAAAATAACGGCAGCGGAACCCTTATTAAACTACATTTTAATTAGAACTGTACGTTAAACACCACTATTATATGCGTCTTGTGTTGTTTAATTCATACAAATTATGCCATTTAGACATCAAGATATGGTAAAACAAAATGTGACCTATAATTACAGCTATATAAAACAATTGTGTGACATTCTACAATCCTAGAATTTCGAGCTTAATTTGGCCTGCACTTTTCACTGCTTGAGTGGTTGCCACTGATTTATGTGTGTTTTGATTAGCGTTGTGATTGGCATTTGCGATTGCATTATCGGTAACATTATCCTTAAAAATAGCGTTCATTGTTAAGTTAACGTGAGACTAACGTTAAACCAAGGAAGTTAGTTAAACTGTTATGGTACACATACTATGCTTTCATTTCTGGCAAAACTAATTAATAAAGTATTGGGATATAAAGATAACTCATGCATATCTATAAATCAGTCCCTAACTTCCTAAATAGCGTTAGCGAATACCGTAGCGATAACCGTTATGCATTTTACAGTTAGGCTGATTGATTGATTGAATTTATTCAGCATATTATCATCACGTGTAAATTTGACATAACAATAAATTATTTAAAAAATGCATATAATAACAACATAAAAATGAAATAATATGCTAGGATGACCCTTTAAGTTTTAAAACTTATTTCCAAAGGGGTCCTTAGAAAAATATACATAATTATAATTATATGATTGCACAAAACTTCATACTACATTTAACAACATTAATATACAGTTATACATCCATATTATTTAAAAGGTAGCTTTTTACATCAAGTTTAAAAACCGATTTCTGGGAGATACTTTTAATATCATCCGGAAGCCCATTCCAATCCTTTATGGCATTGTAAAAGTAAGATGAATTGCTTTGTGTATTGCTTTTCGGAACATGAAAATTGCACCTGCTTCCTCTTGTGTTATGCTTATGTACAGTGGATACCCTTGTAAAAGTTTGTTTCATGTACTCTGGACACACATCGTTAAAAATATTAAAAATATGATTTACACGAAGTTGATGAGCGCTTGTATTAATGTTTAGAAGACCTAGGTCCTCAAAATCAGAATGGCTGATGTGGTAATCCTTCTTTAAGAATGTACCTGATGATTTTGTTTTGGGCACATTGCAATTTGGTTGCATAGTATTTTGAAATGCCACCATACCACGAAGATATTGAATAATCAAAAAGACACAATACAAGAGCTGAGCAAATTGTTTTCTTAACTTTTGTGTTAAAATAATTGGCCTGTCTGTAAAGAAATCTCAGTCGGGCATGAACCTTTTTCAAAATGTTCAGAACAATTTGTTCCCCGTTCAGATATTGGTTCAATTCCAGACCAAGATAAACTACAGACTGCTTTGACTTGATAATCTGGCCACTACTTAAAACAATGGAAAAATCATGGTAATTAGTGAGCTTTCGTTTTGATCCAAACAGAATTAACTCTGTCTTACCCATGTGTAATGAAAGCTTGTTTTCAATAAGCCATTTGTTGCAACTTTCAAGATTAGTGCGAAGAACATGATTTATTTTCTGTGGATCTTTATCAGAGAAAATAATGGCACTGTCATCAGCATATTGCAACATTAGACAATTAATTGAGGTAGACATATCATTAACGTAACATAAAAATAAAAGAGGTCCCAAAAAAATGTGGCACACCACATGTAATAGTTAGAGGGTCAGATTCCACTCCACCAATATTGACAATTTGCTTCCTATCAGAAAGATACGAATGAAACTATGCAGTGGATTGGACACCCAGGGCAGACAGTTCTTTACAAAGACTATTGTGATCAACACTGTCGAAAGCCTTCTGAGTGTCCAATAAGATCATACCACTAATTTTCCAGCAGCAGTTTCCTTCCGAATGTGATCTTGCAAATGAATTAAACACGTGTCAGTGGAATATGATCCTCTAAACCCAGATTGGAACGGGTAAAGAAGATTTTAATCAACTAAATATTTGTTCAATTGATTAAAAACTGCCTTTTCTAAGATCTTAGAGACAATAGAAAGAACACTGACTGGCCTATAGTTCCCAGCATCAAGTCTGCCTTTCTTTTTGTACAACGGGATATCTTTCGCCTTCTTCAATTCATTTGGAAAAGTACCCGATCTTAATGACATGTTAAAAATGAAAGTTATAGGCCCTGTGATGATTTCGGCAGCATCTTTCAAAAATCTAGCCGGGATACTATCAAGGCCTGTACTTTTGCTGATCAGGACAAGATCAGGCCTCTGTTGTGTTGACAAGGTATCGGGGGGGGGGGAATTGTGGTGCCAGAGATTTTGTTTGCACCTGAGAGGTCACAATAAAAATTCCAAGACTCGTCAGTAATATCTCTGAAAGTATCTAAGATTATACGGAGAAGAAAGTTATGACGCCAATGGTCAAGTATTGTTTTGCAATTGAAGAGGGTTTTTTCAAAGCTCACCAATGGCTGCCGCGATGCTAGATTTTAAAACCTAATTTCTTCATCCAAATTGGTCTGATGCTCACTTTACCTCATATTGCAGGGGACGAGGGTCCTTATCCCGACTACGATCAAATGGGGATTTAATTTTTTTTTTTTAGGCATTATTCTAAATAATTGTCTTATTGTGTGTGTGTCTTGAAGTGCTAGTATGAATTTTCGATCAATATGACATAAATTTTTGGAGTGGGTTTTCCACTAACAATAGACAACGATTTACATTTCACAGGTTTCAATTTGAGATTCATTGACTTAGTCCATGTAGAAATTTCATTGAGTATAGGGCCAAAACATAGTCGGCCACTAAACAATTTTTTTCCTACCAAACATTTGGTCGTGAGTTCAAAATGACGAGTGACTCCAAACAAAATAACTTCAACATCGTGTTGAGACCAAATAAAATTTCGCGCTAGATTGCACATGTTATTGAATTGTCATATACATTGGACCAAATGTTTGTTAAGGTCAAAACATACTTCTTACTGGCTACCAAACATTTGGTGCATCAAGTCTTTGTCATCTTATAATCTGATATATAGTTACAATGTATTTTCTATTAGTAACGGATGCTTGGTGATGTAAAATCAATACTCTACCAAATTGTCTTTGCTTGGTGATTTTCAACACCAATTATCCGTTATTGATTAGAAAATGCAAATGTAATAACAAAGACTTGTTGCACCAAATGTTTGATAGCTCAAAATAATATGTTTTCACCTTTACCCGTTCATACTTTAAATTCGATGGCAAATATTTGGTGACGTCACGACCAAATGTTTGGTAGGAAAAATTTTGTTTGGAGGCCGACTATGTTTTTGCCCTAAGCGTTGATGAACTCTTTTATTTGTAGTGATACGGTTGAAATCGTCAGCAGAAGGAGTTGTTATGTATTTCATGTCATTAAAACTATACCCAAATGATTCATTTTACATTACCTTCTCTAAAATTGCATTGAAAACACACAGAAATATTATGGGTGACAAAGGATCGCCCTGGAATACACCTTTTTGGAATCTAAAGCTAGATGATTCCCAGTCAAGTGTGACAACACGTCCCTCGAGCTCTGAATTTAAATTCATGATATAATCAGAGATGTTGGGGGGAATCTAAACCTTGATAGTGAATAGTTGATGAGCTCATGATGAACATGAGTTCTCACAGGAAAAAAATGTCATGCTCCAATATACACATGAACACATTGTAGATATATATATATAAAGTATAAAGTAGTGAGAGGAGTGTATATCCCTCTTTTTTAATTTATGGATGATCTTCTTCTTCTTCTTCTTCTTCTTCCTTTTGAGTTCCATGAAAACATTAACCCTTTAAACCCGACAAGCTGAGCTCACGTGTACATACGAGGGGGTATCAAAAAGTTTTAAAGATCAACAAGAAGAAAATCACTATATTAATAAACTTTTGTCAGGATGGTCATTTGTCCTTGTGTACATTATGGTGCAAAAATGATATCATTTGTATTTATACAGGTGTCGATAGATGTCAATAACCTGCCTCAACTAACCAGGATATAAAGTAAGTGGAGAAATCAAAGATATGTGGCGTAATTGAACTACAGCCCAGTCATTCTTTGATGACACGCCCAGAGTTTGAATGTTTGATACCATGGTATAGGTTAAAAATCTCCTTTCCTTGATACCAAAATTAAGGTAATCAGTCCAAAAACATGAAAAATGATGTAATGTCAAACATAAATAGTATTCTTTTGTGAATGCCAGTTATTGGAACAATTCAGACTACTGTAAAATGAAAAAGTAAAGCAAGGGAAACCAAAATAAAGTAAGTTTAGGGGTTATATTATGTTTTTTAACTTCCGGGTTGGCCCGGGTCAGCGGTACAGATATATGTGGAATGTCCAAGATTCAAAGGGTTAAATCACGCAACAAGTCTTGGCTGATTTAGCTCAGGTTTGGACGTTATCAATATCTACCAACAACAAACCAGTCAGTTAACAGAATCATAAGTCATAGTTAATAATGGGCATATTCTGTTTGTTGAAACTAGAAATAGTAATTGGAACCTTAGTGGCAGTTGCATGGACAGGATAATATTAAAGTTAAGATTGAATACTTTCTGTATATCTTTGCGCTTTCTGTATATACATTGTGTGATAATTTGAATGAAAGTGCCGGTGCTTTATGTTTTCTTTGGTGTCCTAATTTTGATACTCTAATAGAGTGTCAGTGTTTTTATGCTATCTAAAGAGCTCTGTGCTTTCTATTGGGTGTCATAATTTTGATACTGTAACTGTCAGTGACCCTTTGGAGTATTGAAAGCATGACAAAAGAGCTAAATGGTCAAGACACTGTATGTATATACAGAGGTAATCTAATATTTGTTCTGTACATACCCCCAAACAAATTAATTGTAAAGCAACAACTTGATCTCTACTTTAACTTGCGGGGAGGTGACAATAATTGTGGATACAATGTAGCCGACTTCGCCACATTTATCGTCCAGTTTGATCGATTGTGTTCTGTTTTGATAAAGTAAATTGATCTAAAAGTAATAACCGCTTGGTCAAATACTGACGCGTGGTTTTGTTTGAAGAGTGAATGACCAACGTGGTTGCTGTGTTTTGCCGAAATATTTTACTTGACATGTTGACTGGTCAAAAATTAGTTAGTTAAATGACCTATTCATTTGCAATACTTCGGGAATAAAAACAATTCGTAAATCAATATTATAGTTAGGCCATACACACTAGTTTCCAGATAATGAGAAATAATGTATGTTTGGTGGTCGGGTGACCACACTTTCTTATAATTTGGGCTTATTTATTTCATAAAAAAGTCAAATCATCAATACGTGAAAACAAAATTACGTATAGCACCTGAAAACCAGATCAAAGTCAATTTATCACAATGCGACAAGGACCAAGAAAGAGGGAAAGAAACCTTCAGTATACGAGCACGTTTATTTATTTAACGTGTTTTGCTTATCAGTATTAACTCTGCTACAAATGATTAATTAGCGGGAAAGGCTATAATTCAAAAATGATGAAGGGATTCATCGCTTCATAGTCGCCTATTGACAAGAAAAGAATAAAATTCAACTGCGTTAAGGAAAATACTCCCATTGGCTTAATCGCATCATGATATAGACCATTGGCAACTAAGGGTTGTATTAGAAGATTTGTATAAATTACACCATCAATAATCATTACGGTTTAATCAGCTCCGCCCAAAGGGTAGGTTCTTGTCTTAAGCGACAATAGAACGTCTTATATCACTGCCAAATATATCTTCATATTTCTGCCATTTACATTAAGGGCGCATTCGAGGTTAACCCAGTGTTGATGCCGTAAGCAAGCTTTAGTTTACAATTATGCATCTGAAAGGTGGTGGTCATTTATATACCAACAAGGGAATTAATTCGGTCATTGACTGCAGCAGCGATAACTTGAAGTTTATCAAACATATACACATGAATATATAATGGTTTAGAATAAATACATTTTGTGGAACCCTGGCTCGTCGATGTTAAGCACAAATGAGTCCAAAGCATTCAAAAATGCGACGTAAAACAGATTGCTAGTTTTCGAGTCTAACGAAAGATCATGGGTGTCACAAGACTAGACAAACTAAAAAATCAATATAGTCGAGAAACAAGTTGGTTAACAGAATACTGTCGTAGATAAAATTAGACAAAAAAGTCTATACATCGATCTCATAATCAAAATGGACAACCACAGATAGGCCTTCCCAAGAATATCATTTCAGGTGAGCATACATGATATTAGGTAGACCACCGTAAAGATGGTGGGAATGCATCAAAGAAGACTGTACATCTAGAAACAACTTGCAGCTGTCAGAAGCAGGTCAACTGACATCAAGGACCATCAGACAGAGCTAGATAGCATGCTAGTTTTGAAGGCGTTGGTCAAGGTAGGTCACGAGTCCAGAGCGTTATACAGTTTGGCGCAAACTCTCTTCAAACCAAGGTCGTCATTTGTATTATGACACTTTTTCCATCGTATGTTTTTTGGAAAATAACACGAATCAACTTTAATCTACTTCTATTCAGTGTGTCCCAGAATATAAACACGGGTATAAACATTATATTCTCTACGTGTAAAAGTTCTTTGGTTTACCGCTAGTCAGAAATATGTAAAGGTGTAATTTTATCAAACATATATACTTTTGCTCCATTTCAATCGGTAATCTAGAACAGAGGTTATGCTTACTCGAATATTTGGATGTAAAATTTTCTAGTCCGAGTTCCCTCTGAATGAAGTTCTATTTAGTATTGTCCTTGATTTGCTCACTCAGCCGTTTTCTTATTCATAATGTATATGGTATCTTTTATCTTTACTGGAAAAACTTGTGAAAAATAAGACTATAGCTATGATAAAAGTCGACCCACATATTTGGTAAACATAACTTTTGTTATACACAGGCAGGCCGCAATCGCGTCGATAATGTGCTATTCTGATTTTGTTATGTGCAATCGATCTCAACCTATACGAGAGCAATTATTTCGGTTGATAATTATGGCTAGTCAAATTGTATAAGAGCAGCGGGACCTTCATAAAGACGTATTAAAAATAACGAGAACGAAACATTAACATTAAATTAATCTGTTAGGAAGATACGCAGGTAAATACTCTATACTAAGGATTTAAAAACATTATGCAATAAATAGGAAAAAACACAGGTGAGTATAACATCTACAAAAAAATCATATAGCATTAGTATAGTTGTAGAATGTTAGTTGACTAAACGTCATCAGTAACAAGAGCTAAAATCGGAAAATGTACGCTTTTGCTATAGCAGTCTTCAATGAACAATTTCGACTGGTTTTAAATTAATGATGATATTAACTTTTATTGATAAAGGAACAATCAGTACAAATAAAAAAACTCTATTACTAATGGTTTAAGTAAAATAGTTACAAGTCGTAAAACTAGTGTGAGTTCAATCGGCTCACTTAGGTAACTAGCAGCTGCGTTTATGCATTTCATTTTTAAATTTGTTCCAGATATTCTAATTAACTCATTATAGTGCATTTCATAGTCAAATAATGGTACATAAAATAGATTTCTGAGCTTACTTTGTCACGCACGACTTTAATATTTATTTCATTAACACCAATGGACATAACTGCATTATGCCCTTGGCACTAAATAAAACTCTGTGATTGAATATTTCACAACTGAATTTACTGTGCATAAGAGATGTATTCGATGCTTACAATCAAATGACCAGCATGCGAGAAAAATGTATGTTTAGACAGTTGTGTTCAATGATGGTAAAAATAATTAACATTCAAAGTATGCTTTAAAATATTGTAAACGAATTTTTACGCGTTCGTAAAGTGTTCAGTGTGCAATGAAATTTGCGTACGCACAAAGGGTGCAAACAATTGTTTTTGATTTTTTAATTATTTATGAAAAATCGTTATCCCGCAGTCGTAAGCAACTGCATCTCTGAGAAAACACCTTAAAATTACATCATAAGATCCTATTTACTGTCCCCATCTGGACCTGCTTCTTAAGAACACCACGATCATACAACATGTTGCAGTCAAATTTCATGATATAGTCCAATGGATACACTTCAATATAATTAAGCTTGTTGTTTTTAACTATTTGGAGAAGAATTTTAACTTAGAAAAGTAAAAAAAATAGCCGAAGACCATATAATTTCCCACACATTTATTAGATGGTTATTAATAAGGTTTTCATTCTAAATGACTTTCATAACATGTGACTCAGTAAACTTTTACAATGACGATATCTTTCGGTCTGTTGACCAGGGGGAAAGAGGGATGGCATGCAGTGGGTGTGTTTGCAGTTGCCGTTGCTTTGGTTGAAACCAGTGGTGGTAGGACGATCCCTTTAATTGCCTGTTTACCGGACTGTTTACTCAGATTTGATGCGTAGTCATCCGTGGTATCGCCCGTATATTTCAATGCGTAAATGAAAAGAAAAGTAGTTGTTTATAATAATCACAATATCTTTTTAGTTTTCTGAGGTTGAAGTTCCAACCTCAACGGTTTTGAAATCTGCACATGTTTATACACTAAGTAAGGGCATAAAATGAAATTTTTGAGCGTTAGTTAAAATTCAAGTTTTTTGAATGGGAGTTTCAAAATCTGCTGACGTCATGTCCTACCCCCCCTGGTGAAAACAAGATATCAAAATGCTTTAGTGCATGTGCTTTAATTTATGAAAACAAAATGAACTAGTTTTGACGTTGGTTGGAGCATATTGGGCTTGAGCAGACACAGACGCACACAATTAAGATACATGCTTAATAGACGTCCCACCCGTGTGAGATATACTGAATTATATGATTTGCTGATACATCAAGAGTACTAGTATGTTTAGGACATGGGTTTTTGCCTGTAGCAAGTATTTGAATTTGTTAAAAAAATATACGAATTTCAATACCAATATATCATAACAAATAAAGAAAATTTGATTGTTTCTTCTTTTTCGTTTGCCAGCCATTTATTTTCTTAGTCACCAGTTTGATGCTTAGTTAGTTATTCTAATGTTGTCAATCGGTTTTATCAATCAAAAGTTTTATATTCTCAAATAAGATACTGTACGACAGAGATAATTTTAATAGTTAATCAAGCAAAGTTTATATCCGGCACAAGAATTAAATATTGTACCTCATTAAGGCTTTTATATACATGTATCCTTGACCGTTTTTGATAATTAACCACATCAAACGTAAATACTTGTACAGATGCTCATATGATTGTTTTATAATTATTGTTAATAACCCCGATAACAAAAGTGTATATAATATCTTAAAAGTCATTTATTAGTCTTGTTCTCTGCGATACAATGAAGCTCTGAACACTCTTTTTACATTTTTCAAATCAATATTTTTTTAAAAATCGAAAAGCCAGATAGATCCAATCATGGAAAAAGTAGATAAAATCCAATCAACGTCCCTTACAAAAACATCAAAGGTCCTGGGTAATATACTGGGATGCCTGATAAAGCGGTGCAGTAACAGATTCCCTCACTTCACTATGTTCACCATGTTGAAATTCCCTTATTTTATATCGTGCATTGTTGAAATTGGTATTATATGAAATAGGAATACATATATTTTAATGAAATGAAAACTGTATGTGTTTAGCTTAATTTGTTTTTAATAGCGATCAATAGTAGTCAAAGAAGTGGAGGAGGATGAACACTTAATTCACATACTGTGTAGCAAAATAAGTTGCATTCAATATTAATACGTACTTGAAATATGTGTAGCTATGGTTACAATAATGACATATAAAAGTAGAAAGTTTATTTGTTTGTTACACCCGTATATTTTCTGCACACCCTGTATATTGACATTGAAAACAATATAATATCTAAACTATATTTTCTGGTGTATTAGAACAATGAATTTGAAAAACAAAATGGTTTGTGGTTTAAAAACGTTTTCAACATTTGCTTCATACAGGGATCGGATGCATTGCAGTGTTACATGTTAAACATTATATTACGCTACATCATTTTGAAGTTCATTATTTCTCAGAAATCAAACTGATTAAATTTTCCCACACACGTGAATACCAGGTTTAGACTTCAAGTTTTAATCATTCATGACTCAAAGACCAGGTACCTGTGTCATCAGGGATTACGATGTTGATAACGACAAATCATGGAAATGTTTTTTTTTTTTAATGAAATGTATCTCTTCTTTTTAAATATTTAATTTTGAAACAATGAATAAACATTTTTCCTTAAGTTAAAGTTTTGAGTTTAATGTGACAATAGCTTGGTATTACGAATACAGTATTTGTAAACTCTGCCTATCTTTATCATTTTGTTCCTTTCTTATATTTTTCATATTTTGCCCCTTCCTCGAATACACAAGCAACAAAGATTCTTTTTCAAATATAATCAACCGTAAGTTATCAATTTTCCCACATATACTCAATGCTCAATGCAAATTATATGATGTTTGAATTCTGATTGCCTTTCAATTATGTGTGATTCGCTGATCATTTACAATACTCATATTATTCGGCTTGTTGACCAGCAATGGCAGCAGTAGGTACGACAGCAAGCCATGATTGGCTCATCAAACTTGAAAAATGAAGAACAAATTGGGAGAGACGTTGGTGAGGTACGGAGATAATATCGGGATCATGGGATTGGAAGTCGTTAGGGCAACAGGTATATATCCATAAATGTGGTATTTACCTGTTGTATTGTTTTATTCTCAGGTTTTCATTGTTTCCCTCTGTTTAATTCCTCTCTTATGATCACTTTTTAAATTTCCTTTTATTTTCTGTTGTCTTTATTATTTAGTAAGGTTAAATCAGGCACGATATCAAGACATCAGTTGTTGCAATATTGTCAGGTTATCGTTGCAAATTGAACTACT
>JXSR01S022020.1:21766-32480 GCA_000969725.1 Ophiothrix spiculata | reverse complement strand
GCGTTCCTAGATATTGCTTTCTAGTTTCTAAAAAGTAAAAAAGTTCAAAATTTTACCAAAGCAAAGTTTAGTTACCTTTCCCGTAAAATTTTGGGCCAAAAACAAGATTTTTGGATCTTTTTTGGACCTTAAGGCCAAAATTTCACATTTTGGTCCAAAAATGACCTGAACATCATGTTCAGTTTGCAAATCCTCTTCTAGAAATGTATACTTTTAATTGAATTTAATTATCCGTTGCCGAGTTACAGTGCAAAAACCATATCTGACAACAAAGGGTTGACAGGGCCCTTAAGGGCCAATGTGATACCACTGTTAGCTGTTCAATTATGATATTCTACTATTTGAAGAGGAAAACATCATCACAACAAATGCCTAACTAAATTCACATACAATCACAAAGATTTTTCTCTCATATAAACTCATGAGAAATTATTTTTCTTCTCAGCCTTTATTCTTCATCATATAAAGATTCTGTACAACCATATAAATACTCTCTAATTACACATAAGCCTATGTATTATATACTTGTTTAACTTTCTTTTCTGAAAAGCAAAATACAAAACAACAATAAAAAGAACACTTACACTTGTAACAAATTTTAGTAAAGGTGGGCAAAAGCATACAAAAAGTAACAATAATTGTTATCAATATGAGAGGGTAGCCTATTGGGGAATTCTTGACATTTTCAAATATGGTTTGATATATCAAATATTGCAAAAACAGCAGACCTCAGAATATTTAGAGGCTTTAGTTTATGATATCCGCATACACAGAAATAACAACATGTTGTACATATATTTTTTAATGAATTTGAATCACAATTTTACACAAGGGTTTGTAAAAGTATATACTTTCCTGCTAAGTATCCAAAATTATGGTGAAGGGGGGGGGGCATCTTTTCCCCCTTGTTTTGTTCATATTTTTTTCAGTCAAAGTTTACCTCCCCCCAAAAAAAATAATAATAATAATAATTAAATAAAATAAAATTACATTGAAAAAAGACTTCTTTTACACTATGCAAATTTTTATATGTGACTGTTTGTCACAAAATTCCAATAAAGTCAGTATTTTATATATTGAGATACAGTGAAAATCCATGCAAGAGTTGAATCCTTGAGATTTTTATATTTTGTAAATGTTCGTACCTTTTATCATTTTGTCCGGGGCTGACTTAAAAGGTGATTTGTGGCACACATATATATTCTTAAACATTTTAATGGGGAGTTAAAAAAGCACCCTGACAAAATAAAACATTGCTAGTGTTTTTGTCACTTTTTAAAGAAGCATTTTAACTTGACCATTTACAAATTTATTTTTACTTAATTGACATAAAGAGCACTTGGCATGGTTTTTAACCCCATAAAAAATCATTTGCTAAAGAACTATTTTTTCATGTTAAATGTACCATACAATAGACTCCTTCATGGGGTATGCATGTTATGCAAGTACTTGTATCATTGATTTATTGATTGATTGATTGACTTTGATAACAAAAAGTAATTTTCATAAGCTCTTCATTTGATTTGTATATCTAATGTAGCTGAAAACAAATTAATAATGTTCTGTAATAACTTATTGAATCAACAATCCCTTGATATTGTAAACGTAAAAGAGTAAGGATTTCAAGTTTTAAAGTAGGGATTTCTAAATAAGCAAATGAATAATCTTACGATGCAAATACATGGACATCCATCCTTGGAATGAAGACAAATCTGATTTTACACATTCCTATACCTCTGATCGCCATTACGGGGGTGGGGTCAATGTGGGTTGGGTGTTTGGGGATCCATATTTGGCAACTAAAATTAAAGCAATACTATAAGATTTTGATCAAAAATGGTTTATATTAAAAACAGCATAAAATGAAGGAATGTGACTATCTAAAAGCGTTTGCAAATGTATTTTGCCACCGAAAATGGAAAAAAGCACATGAATGCTTTCCAATACTAACACATGTGGAATTATATTCGGGATCCAACAAATAGCCATAACAGAAAAAGTAAGCATATTTAAGCCAGACCATTTGGAGGGTATTATTATCTACCCGAAACAAACCCATTAAGCTAAAAAATCAGAAGTGATGGGTGACAGGGGGCGCTTCATTTTTAACACTTTATAGTATTGCTTTAAATACTGTAAAACATGTTAATTTCGCGAGGTATTTAATTTCGCGAATTTCGCGAGGGAAAAGAATTCGCGAAATTAAATCCTCGCGAAAATTTTGCCCAAGTTCATGTTTGTTTATTAACAAATGACCTAGAGCTCTTTTACATGTGTAAAAACACTTTGCTTTTATGTCAAGCAGCGTTCTACTAAAGCTCACCCCTATCTTGTAATGGGAATGGTCCATTTTTGTAAACAAAGTTGTCTGGCTAGCGGTCGGCAATCGGCAAGGTCGAAGTAGGCTATGCAGTGTCTGATTGAGTGGAGTTTGCTCGTAAAAGTTTTGATTTATTTCTGCAACATGGCTGTTTGCTTTTACAATTGTTTATACACATCATGTGTGGAGCCTTTTTTCTTGCAGATTTTAAAGGTATTATAGTAATATTTTGACAGGAACATAGGAAACTAGAAGATAATGTATGGCCTTCCGAATTCGGAAGACATACATAAATCATCACAAATTTCAATCTCGCGAAATTTAATACTCGCGAAAATGTCACTTCTTGTGAATTCGCGAAATAAAGTACCCGCGAAATTTAAGTGTTTTATAGTAATAATTAACGTAAATTTTAAATCAATTTCAGTTTGAATGATAAAATGCATATATCTTTTCTATGAATGACAATTCTATTTAATTTTTTTTTATTATTTTGATCAAATTTAAGTTGCATGCTGTGGATCCCTCCCCCTCCCAACCCCATAATGGCGTACATTGAGGTGTAGAATTGTAAGAAATCAGATTTGTCTTATCAAGGAAATGAGTCTGGAAACTTCACCATTTGTATAAATACAGTAGATCATGTTTTATATTTTCATTGTAAGTAAAGACAATGAGTCAGTCAATCCATTTGTGACTAATGTACAATGAAAACAATTCAACTGTTTTTGACCCAAATTGCTATGTAGCAAGCTTGCAAATAATCAACATTATGTCAAATTTGCTTTGACAAATCGTAATAAAAGTGTCAAAAAATTGTCCAATAACACATCTAATCAATAACTTCCAAATTTTTGACAAAAACATCTGTTTGACAAAATCAGACATATGGTATGGCAGTCTTGTCTACATTTGGGTTCTGTGACTCATATATTTCTCCCAAGAACATGCTTTTATTACATGCCACATGTCAACTTCTTTTCATGAGACTGAGGTTAGTCATTATACATATCTCTAACATTGATTAAATTAATACCTTCCTTGGGAGTCCCTTGCTAAGGTTATTTCAGACACTTGAGCTGTTAGTTCTAAACTTTTCATTCAATAAATACTGGAGGACAATTGGAACCACACACACACACACACACACACACACACACACACACACACACACACACACAAAGCAAAGGGGATGACTTTGGATGCCTATCAGGGCTCAATTTCATAAAGTTATTTAGATACATTCTTAGATTAAATTTTCTAAAGTTATTTAGGAACATTCTTAAATAAAATTTTCTAAAGTTACTTCAAAACAAGAACATTTTCAATATGTTGAACATGTAAGAGATCAAATTTCCTAATTTAAGACAAATTTATTTGAATGATATGAACATTTCTGTCTTTTGTCCTATGTAGATGAAGTTGTGGGTAATTGACCTTTGACCTATTATAGTCAAAATATGATCAGATCTAAAGTTAAGAACATCTTGAATAATGATAAGAACTTTTCTGTTTCGTTTTAAATTTTGTTAACAACTTTGGAATAGGACTTACATAAACTGATAATAATTTAAAACATTTTTATCATCGAAAGTTGCTTTAGGAAATGGAACTCATTGTTCTTAAAGTCCAAGGTATTTGTGGATTTTACATGATTATTGTTCTGCAGACAAACTTAGGAATATTCTTAAATCTTTATGAAATAGAGCCCTGATCAAGAGTAACCTTCACTCTAATAAAGCAATAGGATTATAGGATTCATGCCTCTACTATGTAAGAATTCTCAAAAATTCACTACAACCCTACTATTGACATCGTGACTTGATAAAAATATCCCTGTATGTAGCTTAAATCAGCACAACTGCAACAGATGCAATGCATTTTATGTGCGACTTATTGCATCGGTGTAATTGCGAGCGTATGTCTGGTTGGGATAACCTGGCCTAACAATTACTACCTAGTAAGTGTAACCAATACAAATCCTAGCCCTAAATCTAACCATTGAACCTAACTCTATTCAGTATTGAATAGGTAAAATTATGAAATTTTGACTGTTGGGAACTCTCTAGAATTCTTATTCATTCACTTTCATACAGTAGAAAAATATGTAATAAAAGGCTACAAATTAGACGAGCTGCAATATGTTGAGCATTTTTTTGCTGGAATTCATCTTTTGTTTGACAAGTTCGATCTTGATCCTGACAAGTTTGATCTAGATCCTGAAGATGGTCCCTTTGCTAATCCCTTGTTAACGCCAGGGTTTGCTGGGTAGAGAGACCGCCTAACATTCTTGGTCTTCTTGCTGGCTGCAGTACTCGTTGTTGTTTTCGCTGTAGATGGAATACCCAGAGTAGACTTGGGTCTTGGCTTGGTGACATTCTTGTTTGTGCCATTGTGCTTGTGGATCATAGGTTTTGGTTTCATGGGATCCTTTGCATCCTTTGAGGTTGACCCTGTAAACCTGTACAGAATAGAAAATATGATCAATTTTAAAATGATATTTAAGAGGTAAAACCTCTTCCACATATCCCTCTAAGTGTTACAGCAAATTTAGGATAGTCATGTGGCAAGAAAGAAATGATAAAGTGATCTAGGACTACACACATAGTAAGTGCCTTAAAATGAACATGCAGGGCAATTTCAAAGTAATGTTCGTGACCGAAAAACTGAAAAATTTCATTTTTAAATGACCACAGAACCTAGCATAAGCATTATATCAACAAGTTTGTTGTTGATAATGGTGCTCACTGATGGGATTAAAACATGTAGGCGTTTGAAGATTAAATTAATTACCAAAATACTGAATAAAGTTCATGTAACGTTCGGTATAACGTTTGTGACATCGTACGGATATGTTTTTTTGCGCCAAATGACTTCAAAGTAAAAATACCCGGACATGTTAGCGAATTTTTTATTGCGCTTTTCACATATGATGGGAAACATATTTACAAATATGTGTCCTGCCGCGGCAAAAGGGTGCAGTTGTCGGCTTTAAGATGCCAGCATAATAGAGAAGTGCTTAACATTATACAGACAGAGTGAGACTTTGTAAAAAGAATATGACAACTACTTCTGTTGCAAAACAAAGGGTTTATGCACTTAAAAATGAATCCAGAGTCACCAGCTAGCTAATGTAAAATTATGGTTAAGCAACATACATGCATAAAGTAGAGACACATTGACTAAGGTAAATCCCAGATATTGACAATGGCATTGGCAAAGCTGAGCAGATAATACAAGGCTAAGCAGAGATATTAATATGCAGGATATATTAGGTAAGGCAAGCAACACTTGGAGATTTCCTCTCCTTGGACTAGATCCTTGGTCTAAATTTGATGTGAAGTGAAAGTTCTACTTTTCATCAATTCAGACCCATAGGAGGGGCAGTGAGGCCTATTCAAAGTTCAAGTGATTTCTGCTAAGCGCACCCTCTCTGTTAGCATATACTACCAACAATTATCAAATATACCTTAAAAGAGATGTAATAGTTTGGGGAAAACAATGTTAATCATTTTTCTTTCATATCAAGGGTTTTATTCACTAAAAATGAGTAAATAAAAGATCTTTCCTTGAAAAGGAGTTACTTTTAGTTCGCTAATTGATATGATACTTGATTGATTTGATGATTAGAGCATTATAATAATAATTTTTTATTTCAAACTCTAATCGTGACCCGCAGGTATCAAATTGCTAGAATTTTACATTATTATACACACTTAACAGACAAAATGCAATTTGTAGGCCGCAGCTTAATCATAATCAGCACCAATATTGCGACAATGAAACAACTATACAAACACCCAGCTCCCCAGGCAATGAGGATAAAGTGCCTTGCCTAAGGACACAACACATTGACACATGCTTCTCGATTGAGGTAGTAGAAAAGAGTTTGGGTCAGAGTTAAGGGTGGGAGTTTCGGGAATTATTGCTCCCGAGACTCGAGTTGGTTTTTCGGGCGGGACTCGGGATTCCCGAAAATAATCCCGAAATATGAGAGTGCCGTTCACGTACGCAAAATCTGTGTTTCATTGCATGTACTACTACTATGTCATGTGTGTTAGACTGTCGAATATGGCAACTTGTAATGCTGTCATTTTTTGACAATTTGATACAGATTTTCAGACTTACCAAATCACTAGTCCGTAAGAAATGTTTTTGAAATCATGACGATGTCCTTTAGTTTTATTATTTTCAATGTGAAATTCGTGTGTCGAACTCGGACTTAGCTCGATGTTGCGCTGTGTTCTTTTTGTCCACTAGCTAAGCTTGTTGGTCGTGTTTCGTGTACACAGTTCAATTTTTACATGGAGAATTTGTTACTGCATTACTATAATTCGAACTGTTATAGACCAAAACTTTTACTAATACATTGTTGCAACCAAAAATATTATAAAATGAAGGAAAAGTAAAGATTATTGCGATAAAATCAAGATCAAATGTTGCTTTTTTCATGTTATTACGCAAATAAAACCCGGAAGTAAACGGCGCAATTTTAGCGGTACCCAGTTTTACGTTGCTCCAATGCAATGCTACTAGTACCGGTGGGAAAAGATCGCGTGACTCGGTGATTTGATCTTGTTATGAACTGCGCATGTGTAAGTGTGATAGTTAGTAGTTTATGAAAATAAGAACATCGCCATCTAGTGACAATACTAATATAAACAAAACAGGTCCATTTTTCGCGATCGAAGCATAATTTTTTTGTTGATAAAATGACATTTTATCGGACAGCTTTCGTTTGTTTCGTGTTTTCGTGTAACGCATATTTCTTACGGAACACGAATCTTGCGTTCGTGTACCGGTACAACACTACTTTCGGATCATTGGAAATACATTAAAATGGATTACTACAGCTTGCATACGTAAATTGTAAGCTCAATTACACCTACTACGAAAATGAAAAGTTGGTACTTTTAAATTGGTACCACTTTCGGGAATCGGGAACATTTTTTTGTTCCCGAGTCCCGACTCTCACGGGCGGGACTCGAATTCCCGGGTCCCGATCCCAAATTTAGTCAGAGTTGACAGGTCAGGGGTGAAGGTTCACAGGATACAATGTAAGAGCTAGCTGTGTATGAGGCATGAAAGATGGAAACACACCATGATTTAAAAAAAATGCTACCTGAAAGGTGGTCCTAGGGGACCTGGTGGTGACTGGTTTCCTTGTAAAGGTCTCAAAACTCTGTCAAAGTACAAACATACAGTAAAGCTTAAACAAGCGACAATGTTAGCAGCACATTGAAATACAAAAAATCACAGTTTGAAGATTTCACAACTTCTATTCAGTGCTAATAGTTGAGCAAGTATGAACTAGAAAAAATATTTGACCATTCAGACGCAGACGCATTAAACACAATCATATGAAAACAAGAAAAATTTGAGAGAAGAACAATATTTGAAAGATGAAAATCCCAGCTGATAAAGATTCACACTGTTGGCAAAGTTTCTAGTACACAGAAATAATTAGAAGCAAATTATGTGTAACTATTTTATTAAAAATTTTATGTACCACATATTGGCAAGTTCTTTTATTTTTCTGTTTTGGCTTCCTTATGACCCATTAAACATAAAGTCATACCTTCTTTTACTAAACGATTATTCCAGACATGTCCTTCAATGATTATAAGTTAATAAAATTAATGTGCAAGTGATATGGTACAAAATCAATGCATGCACAATCAATTTTGATGTGCCTAATTCACAAGGCCCTTGGGGGTTGAGTGAAATGGAGTCATCAACATTTTTGCAAGTGCATTGATTTTGTATCATTACCTGAGCAAAATGGAATGCAAATTTAAAACAACGTAACAACTATACACGCTAAAAACCCTTCACACAAACCGGAAAGTATGTGCATTGTGAATTTTCAACCCACTCCGGCACTTCTTGCGTTCCGATTGGCTAGATGACGCTCAGAATGTATTAATGGAAAACAATAAAGAGGGATTATTGTAAGAAGTTAAAAATTGCTTGATATAAACTTTCAAGTCAGATCTTAGGGTTCTCACCTCATATCACCAACACTTTTGGGTCTCTTCATAGCTTTCTGATTGGTTGATCTTGATGATCGTTTTGGTGCAGGCACAACAGCTTCCAGTTTTCTGTATGGATACAATTATAAAAATCAATAATTTCCTTAAATGTTACAAGTTCCAAAATTAATACTAATAAAAGGCTTGTACATTAGATTGCTGAAAACTGTTCTAAATGTGCAAACTTCCCAAGCTGTTTGATGAGATCAGATAAAGGAAAACTAGATTTGCCGGACTATGCTCCAGAAGCCCAGAAGAACCAGTATAAAATCGATCCATTGGATTTCAAATATGGAAGGAAAGTGCAGCCACAAAGAAATTGACGTTTTCAAACAAGTAATTACAAGACTCGCAGAACAAGAAATTCATTATGACCACCAGGAACAAATACTTTGGTAAAACAATTTCTTAATAATGAATAAATTTTCTTGCTATCATAAAGAAGCCAAAAGCACCCTAGTTACAGCTCTTATGGAAATAGTATTCATATATACTTTGATAAATGTGCTACTGTCATTGCTATCCAATTATACTATAATTATAAATTTGTATGTGTATTATAAATGAAGTGCTATGTTGTAAAGAAATTTAATTGATCTGAACTGAACTGAATTTTGTAAAAGTAGCTAACAAAGATTTTATTTTCTTAATAGATTAGCCTTTAATTGATAAATAACACTTGTTAAACCACATCACATGCTCTTACTTAGCCTGATTTTTCCTCTCCAATGCTTTGAGTGTGGCTGTGGACAGAGGTTTGGTCTCAATCGGAGTGTGTCTGCTTGGTAAACCATCAGGACTCTGAAACAATAAAGTGACATAGCTAAATTACAAATTTGAATTGCAAGAACTGGAAATGAATGGTACAAAATGTTGTATAGTTGAAACTGAACTTTATTGTAACACATTGGCACTCATTCCTTGCTTAATTGGACCATTCTCCATTATACACTCCCGCTCAATGTATTTCCGCATAATTGAAAACGTTCAGAAACCTCATTTTTTATAATAAACGAGCAAAAATCATAAAAGATTCATACTAGTATAGATAACTTATCTATTCAATATAAATAAATCGATGTTTGCTTTAATACCTTATCTTCCATTGCCATAGAAATGGGTCATTTACAAACACACTACAAGTACAAATCTCATTAATATGTAATGTGAGACAGAACGCAGAGCTTGGTCAATACGCACTTGCGCAGCGTCGGTCCAGGCAAAGCGCCCGCGTGGCGCAATCCCCTAACTTAGCCAGATTTTTAGGGTGCAAATAAACAAGTTTCCTATCTGTATTTTCTTTAATCTATGGTGTTCCCTTACCCAAGAACTATTGTGTCAAAGTCCCATGAAAATTGGATAAGGCATATGAATCTGCTGACCTATCTTATCATTTTACCCCAGAAGTCATTGACCCCTTATGACATTAAGTGACCATTGATCCCACTCACATAGAAAACAACTGTTTGTTTTTACCCAAGAACCATTGTTGAAGTTTCGTGAGAATAAGAGTATCTGGAAACTGTGATCAATTTTGTTTTAAGGTTAACAATGTTGATATCTTTGTGTTATCTTTCAGACAACATAAAAAGGGAAAAACAGCAAAAATAGAAGGTCTGGTTATCTTACCATTCAAGTCTTGTTTATGACAACACAATTAACAAGATGGTTCTCGAACCAGTAGTCTCGCCTGCGTATCGACCGCCTACTGAATTGACAGCCTACTTAATCATTCAGTTGTGAGGTGGATTCCAAGGGAAAGGTCATACAACGGGGTCACCATTGGCACTTTTGATTGCTGGTCCAAGACGAACAATTTGACACCTTAATCTTTGAAATCGGACAAAGTTGAAAATTTGACACCAACGGAAAGGTCGGAAGCCGGGGTCACCATTGACACTTTTGATCGCTGGTCCAAGACGTACAATTTGACACCTTAATCTTTGAAATCGGACAAAGTTGAAAATGTGACCTCAAGGGAGTGGTCGGACAACAGGGTCACCATTGACACTTTTGATCTCTGGTCCAAGACAAACAATTTGACACCTTAATCTTTGAAATCGGACAAAGTTGAAAATTTTACCTTTCTTTTGACCTTTGAGCCCAAGGGAGAGGTCGGATGACGGGATCACCTTTGACACTTTTGATCACTGGTCCAAGACGAACAATTTGACACCTTAACCTTTGAAATAGGACAAAGTTGAAAAATAAGCAATATTTTATGCATAAATTATGCAAATTAGGTACTTAATTAGCATATTTTGCGCTCAAATTGCAGCTGGTACAAGCGAAGCTCTATCGTAACCTACCCACCAAATTTCATGAATGTAGGGTGCACGGTTTGTAAAATATGCCATTTAAA
>JXSR01S022020.1:10847-21716 GCA_000969725.1 Ophiothrix spiculata | reverse complement strand
GTAGGGTGCACGGTTTGTAAAATATGCCATTTAAAGCATTGTATGCATAAATTATGCAAATTATGTACTTAATTAGCATATTTTGCTCCGAAATTGTTGCTGGATCCAGTTCGGCTCAGGGTCTACTCAGTCACCAAATATCATTAACGTAGGGCATGTGGTTTCCGAGATTTGCTCCAGACAAAATTTGTGGACGGCGGACAGAAAATTGGAATGCTATGTCTCTTCTGAAAATTTTCAGGCGAGACAAAAAGGGTTTGTCAATCGAAAGTTTTACTAAATTACTTGCTAGATTCTTTTTCTTAGGCCTGTTGCAGTAGAGTGGTCATACAGACATACCTTGTATTTAGGTCTATGAAGATCTTGTTGTTCTAACATCCTCGACTGAGCTATGATGGCCATCCTTTCCTTAGCAGATAGAGTTAGGAATGTATCATAAAACTCATTGCGAGCTGTGCTAAGCTGTAATCAAAACAGAGTGAAAACTGTTAAAATAAAATAAACATTCTTATCCAACCTGTACAATTTATGCCAAATCTGCCCCAGAAGAATTGGTATTTTTGGATGAAAACATAGGAATGCCTGGGATTTCACCCAACTGCCTGCTTACGGGTACACTTTCCTAGTCCGACACGCCGCTAGTCCGACACTGCGCTAGTCCGAAAATGAATACATGGCGCTAGTCCGACATGGCGTCAGTCCGACACGGCGCTATTCCGAAAATGAAATACAAGGCGCTAGTCCAAATTCTGAAAATCTAGATTCGGACTAGCGCAATGGATTTCTGTTTGAAATATACACAATACATTTTTGTCGGACTAGCGCATTGGTTTTCAGATTCGGACTAGCGCAGTGTTTTTCAAATTCGGACTAGCGCAGTGTTGGACTAGCGCAGTAGTTTTCATTTTGGGACTGATGCATTGTTTTTTCGGACAAGCACAGTGGTTTTCATTTTCGGACTGACGCACCTCTTAGGTATAGGAAAAGTGTGTAGTCGGACTAGCCCAGTGTCAGACTAGCGCATTGTCGGACTAGCAGGTGCACCTGCTTATATGCTAAGGTTTTCTAGGAATCCTATTCCGTGTATACCTAAACATCACTTTATCAGTCCCTCAGGGGAGGGGGTTAATGTTTGGCTTCTAGGCTGTTTTCAATTATTGTACTTAGCATTGTACTATTTTTAATTTTGTCTTTTTTGCATCTTCATTATATAATACAAATCTGCTTCAGGGCTGTTATGATAAAATTAATAAATCTGAAATCTGACCAGTTTTCAATCAAGGAACTGTTTCAAAAACTTTTAAATGCAATAAACCTGATCAGTTTTGTATTCTTGTTGATCTACACTCTGGACAGATTATTCAAGTGTGTGCATTAAGAAAATGTAACATTGATTAATAAATGCAGTTAATACTGTTGAAGGATTTTCAACTATTTTCAGCAAAAATCTTTTCGAATACACTTCTGAATGACGTTTTCAGCTAAGTAAAACATCAAAACTTGCATTCCTGATTAACCCTGACAAAGAAGACGCCAATATTAAAGGAGGGCATTGTTTGGAGTGGCAACATATGGGTGCCAGCTTGTCGGATATATCCTGTCACATTCTTGGCCATGTGTTGTTAACAAGAATTCATACAGCAAACACCTGCTATGCACTATCAAGGGTTATGTTCTACACAATAGTGTCACAGGTGCAATACACTAATGCATCATAAACATTGAAATGAACCTTACAGCATATGGAACAAATGACAATATACTTGAGTGAGTTCAAATATGCAGTAACAAATTTGGAAACTTCAGCCAAAGTAAAAGTATGGTACTCATAGATTTAGACAGCAGATACCAGACTTGCCGCCATTTTTATTCCAGCATGGGGTTAAATTTGGGGTATTGAGGTTTCTGCCAATGGATGCATTGCATCTTGTCAAAATCAGGCATGAGAATGAAATTCAATGAAAAAGCAGGCTAAAAATACATGAAAAAAAAAAAGAAGAAATTTGGCAAGGGTTCGTACACCTTGGAGCCTTTAAAATTCAAGGACTTTTCAATGACTTTCAAGGTCCAAAAGCATGATTTTCAAGGACTTACCACAGCATAATTTGCAGTAACTCTTGTTCCTGCCGACATCAATCCACTCGCTGAATTTGGGATCAGTTAGCCATAAATTATCAATTTTCAAGGACTTTCAAGGACTCTGTGCAAATTTCCAGGACTTTCAAGGCCTTGAAAAGGTGTTTTCAAATTCAAGGATTTTCAAGGACTCTCAAGGACCGTACGAACCCTGTTTGGCAAAAAAAACAAACGGAATTCCTATTTAAACAGGAAGATTCTCATGCCTGCATAATGCACAAATATTAAACACACACATACTTTTCTTGCAGGTTGGCATATCATTTGTGTACAGTATTATTTTTGTTGTTTGTATGTACCCTCATCCAAACCTCAGCACCGAGGATGACTTTGGCGAGAACTGATTGTACCCGAATACCCGAATTTGGCTGATGATACCATTACATGGGCAGGTATACGAAGTCTGGATCTTCCCTCTATATCTATGAGGGTACTTCAGATTCGGTGTAATAATTGAGATGACATAATTGAAAACTGACCCTTTAATTTTCACAAAGTACTTGACTTAGAGTATATTTAATAAGTTATCTGGGATCATTCAATAGTAACAAAACACTCTTCAAGCTCTTATCCAGTTATTTGCACCTATATCTAAATTGTATTCTGTCTGACACAATAGTTCAATTTGGCATACTCATTCACTGTTACTGTGGGATATCTATGTAGTGCACCAATATTTTCCCAATATTCAATTTTATCACTGGCACATAGAAATCTAGTTACATATAAAATATTGCACATTCAAATCAAAATTAAAATAAAGTAATCAATATGCAAGGTACCAGCAAAAAGAATGGGACAAACAGGTGCAAAAACACATCTAGGGGCCAGGACTGTCCCACCTTATGAAAAAAAAACACCACTTAAACTAACCTGCAGTGTGCACACCTACAATAGGAGCTCCAAGAGCATGCATCACTAGTACAAAAATTTTGAGGAAAAATGAGAATTAAAAAATTCAACAACCCCAGATTTAAATAAAGAAAAGGAACCAGCTGATCTTGTTTGAAAGGGAAGCTGATTCCAAAGCTGCACAATACAATTGAAATAAATTTTTAAGCAATGTTTACGACATACCTGTGAGAGCAACCTCTCTGCTAGGTGTACATCTTGCCGTGTTAATGTGCCGTTCTTGATTGGTGTCTCTGCTTGGAAGTCATCCACAAAGTATACTGTATCCTGAAATTGAAAAAAAAAAAATCAAAATTATTTATTGTTTCGTTTAAGGTGAAAAGGGTATGGGGCACTGACCTAGAAAGTTGGGTGCCTCTCCCTTCTTTTTCTTTGAAATTGAACAAAATCTGAACAGATTTTTACCCTCAAGTTATGCAAGTTTATTTTGTATTTTCAAAAAAAACTTACCCTAATAGTTTGAATAATGCTTTGTACTCTATGTGTTTTCATAAGTCTTCTTGTTAGGTAACCTTTCACAACAGCGGAGACACGATCAAACTTGGCCTGCATTGCTGGGTTATAAATCTAAGAAGAACAAAACATAAAAAGTTACTTAAATGTACGCTAGAAGCATGTAGACTGACATTAGGTTTGTCATTATCACAGAGGAATCAAATGACCTTTTTCAGAGACAAAAATGTAACTAACCAAGTCATGAACTCTTCACAGTGTTGAAAACTTTGCATTTTGGAACACATAATTATAACTATTATTGATATTTGTATAGGCTTGCAAGGTATTTTGAACATTTACAGTGAATAGAAAATGTGATACAATAATGCATAAACTCAAAGCTTTGAGCTGAATACATAATCTCCATTGTTCTTTTCCATCACTGAAATTGCCAGAAAGAAGAACTACCCCTCTGTTTCACTTCTGAAAGTTCAAATAGATAGATAGATGATGGACAAACCTAGCAACAGGATAAGGTGTAAGAGAACAAGAGTACAGGGACAATCTTGTGGAGGTGAGTATGAACTGAAACACAAATTCACACAGTATACAGCACTCTGATCAGAAACCAACCTACTTACACATACTGACAGATCTCTGATAGTGGAAGAAACTGGATATATTACTTAACCCACTTGTAACAACAATGACAACGATATTACTCTTAAATACTACTTTTACAATATTCTAATTTTAAAAAAAATCTAATTTTTCAATCTGGAACATATTTTTGAAAGAATTATGACATTATTTTTACAAAAAAAGGTCTTCAAAACATAGTAAGGACAGGGACATGAAATAAATTTAATTTTATACAAATCCTCATACCTTTTGAGTTTTGATGTCACTGGCAGGCATCCATGCACTCAGAGCACTCTTTTCCACATCCATATAATCCAGATCCACACTTCTATTATGCTCCATAACACCCTTATCAAGTTCCAAATAAAATGGGGTGCTATCACACAACTCTGCATCATGCCTGTGATTAGGGCTGTCTTCTATATACTGGTGTGAGGTACGAGTGTGGATAGCAGGGCTTGTGTGAGAGTTTGATATGACTGATGTGGTGGTTGGTGGGAGTGCATTCTCTAGGCTATCACTGAGGGAAGGAGCTGTTACATCACTATCATGTCTCCCTGAAATTGGAAGCACATAAATACGGGTTAAAGTTGCTACACAATTCTCACAGCATCTAAAATTACTCAGATTTGAAAGTACAACATTTTGAGGACTTGTCTTGGATGTCTCTTGGTCACCGATAATGGCATCAGTGGTTACATGCATATTCAGGTTGAAAATCATGTCAATATTTTGATCGTTTGAGGAAAAATTGCATTATTCCCAAGTGTTTTTAAAACAAATTTCAACACCAACACATTTTCCCCTCCTATATCAGCATCTTAGACTTAGAAATAATTACTTATCTAATTATAGATATCATATCAATTTCAGGGTTTTAATCAAAGCATATTATCAATTTTGTTGCTTTTTGATTGGCTACAAAGTGGTCCAATAAAAGTGCTTTTGATTGCAAACTCATATTTTCTAAGAAAGTTGATGAGATGAGTTTTTAAACCAGCATTATAAAAATCATAACCCCCCATTTCAGAGCTTGTGCACATATGTTTTTCATCACAACAGCTAATAGCATGAAACAGTAACAATAATTATAATCACATTGGTTTCAAATATGCCTATATTTAAAAAAAAAAAGCTGTCTCAATGTCTCAATATTAGAGCGTTTACTGGACCACACGTTCATCGTTTATTCTCCATCTACCAAAAATACATTATGAAAAAAAAAAAAAAAAAAAAAAAAAAAACAGAAAATCATGAAAAAGAAGAACATTTTGTTCTACTTTTTCTATGATATAATGTATTCCTTACCTGTACCATTAACAATAACTCCTGAGGAATCACCAATCCTACTTGTAATTTTCATATCATTTGACGGCGTATGAAGACCAAAAACAGAATTGTAGATCTGGGAAGAATTGTGCTGATTAAATCTCAGTTCTAATGCAGACATTTCCTTCTGAAGGGCTAGTTGCTCCTAATGAAAAGGCAGAATTAACAACAATAGAATGATAATAACTTTCAATTGTACAAACATTCATGAGTTTAGAGGCTAGCATTCTACCAGTTTGAATCACTTTCTGTACACACACAGGAACTGGCTTATTTTGAATTCTTATGAAAAAAATTTTGGTATTGGAATAAAGCAAAACTAATCTAAAACATTGGCTACAACAAACTGCGAAGTGGGTCAAATTTAATAATAGCGGTGCAATTTCAAAAGAGATCATTGCACCCTATTTCTTTCAGTTAATAAATGCCTTCACCAGCAGTGTCCCCTGGTTGTTTTACAAAATATTACAAAATATGAAAGCACAAATATCCTAAATATTTTTATGGTTTTCATTTTGTTTGATATTATGATACAGACTCATGAAAGATTCTGTCACACTTTGGCCCAAAATATTGTTAGCTTTTTCTCAACCAACCAAGCCTAATTTCGGAAATCAGCAAAAGGGGGGTTTATTTTCTTTTTACTGTACAAATAGCGACTCTATTTTTGGAAATTCCTGAAAAAGGTTTTTTATTTTCAAATTTCTGCATTTTGAAAATGTAAAAAATTATATTTTAGAGTTTTTGTTGAACATTTTACTTTTGTAATGTATTTCGATTCATTTTGACACCAAAAATTATCTTATAATTTCAAATTTTTAACCGTGTTGATTCAAACTTGAGTAAGACTTTGCTAGTTATATCCTTGCCAATCAACAAACTCAATTTTTCAAATTCATTCAAGGACAATCAATTATTTTTCTGGCCACAATCTCCATCCTTCAGAAATGGTGATTTTGTATTTCATATCAGGATTCTAAAAATATAGTATTAGTAACCATTGTTTATGACACATCATTTTTATGTGGAAATGTTTTTAAACTTGACTATCTGTATCTATGCACATGACTCTGACGTCAAATTTTGAATATTGTTCATATTATTTTCTATCAAGATAGACACTTCTGAAAGATTCATAATGGAGACTTCTGAACGATTCAGCTACAATATTGACAAAATACATATTTTGTAACTTTCTGTATCAAAAGAAGATATCAGGACCTTCCCATCATGTCCTACTTCCAACAAGTTTTAATGAGAGCCTGTACTGAGGATCTAGTGATGAAACAAAGCACAATTGGCAGACCTCATCCCAGTTTTGCATTTCAGATATGTTTCATCACTACACCCTCTCATTTAAACCTCTATGAAAAATCCCATTGGAAGCAAGGCATGTTGGGAAGGTTCTCATATCTTCTTTTTTCTGTATCTATGCATTCACAAACCAATCCCATCTCTACCTGATCCATTTGCAATTGTAACAAATTATCTTCAGTCAGGCCATTGGTGTCTGGTAGGGAAAAACATTGAGATTAAATGTGACACAATTTGTAGTGGAGGATTTAGTTGATATATGCGATATGATCAAGGGTATAATGAGTTAAAGCAATATTACTATTAGATTTGATCAAGTTTGGATTTCAGATATGTTTCATCACTAAACCCTCTCATTAAAGCCAGTACAAAACCCCCATTGGAAGCAATGCATGATGGGGAGGTCCTGATATCTTTTTCTGTATCTATGCATTCACAAACCAACCCAATCTCTACCTGTTGTTGCCTGACGAGCATTTCCTCCAGTTGTCTTTTCTGCTTGTCTTCCATTTGTTTCCTCAGCTGTTCAAACTGATCCATTTGTAATCGTAACAAATTATCTTCAGTCAGGCCATTGGTGTCTGGGAAGGAAAAACATTGGGATTAAATGTGAGCTGAATTGTAGTGGAGGAGGATGTTGATGCAATATGATCAAGGGTATAATGAGTTCAGTTGGATCATGGAAATAGTAGATTATCTACTATTTCCATGCTTGGATACAATAATTTTGATTAATAAGGCAATAAAGATAGAAAATCCTTTTGTAATTAAACTCCAATGAATTATTGTATCTCTGGAACCAGATATATAATAAAGCTTGGGTTTGGATAAATATATAGAATTTTAATGAAAAAATATTCAAAATTGAAAATTGTCAACATGGCATGCAGCTTGTTTGTATCATGCCCATATGTGAACAGAGTTTGACACTTTGGGCATATCTTTTCCTAGGATCCCCAAATTAAACTCATATATATATATAGATTCCAGTTTTCTGATTGTATAAAAATGGGGCTTTGATTTAACTCAATTGTGTGCTCTTTTGAGCTGCTTTACTACAAGCCCACAAATGTCTTTCTTTAACATTCAAGCATCAAACCTCATTAACTAACTTACCTTTATACTGCTCAACCGATGGCGGCTGGATCTTGTTTTGCATCTTGTTTTTCTTGTTCTGCCTGTCCTGGTATTTGTCTGGACTATAAACTCCTGGTGTTGTTTTTTCCTTGAGAGACTGCTTATCACCCCCTAAATCAAGACTTCGTCGTACAGTAGGTTGCACGTCACCATTAACCTGAGGGGTCCCTTCATCACTAGCATAAGGAGCCTCATTCCTGGCCTTGGCATCAAGAAGAGCCGGGGAAGGATGATCCAAAGTGTAGGAGTTCCTACGAACTCGTTTCCTTGGCGATTTGAAGTCAATCTTTGATGTTACATCATCAGGACTAGCATGTTTCTGGTCCATTTCTGATATTTCAGCTTCCTTTGGTGATGTTTTGTTATTGATAATTATTATTGCTTCTTGTGGTTCACTACCACTTTCAGTATTGCTCGAGTCTTGACCTACGGATGCCCCTCGAGTTACCCCACCCCTACTTTCAAATGGAGTAGTCTCATCATTGTAAGAAGTAAAAGGGTCTTGCACTTCACAGAGGGTGGAATTACTACTACTGCTGCTTAACAGGTTTGAAGGCAGTGTACATGACTGGGCAACAGAATCAAGCGTTAATTGAGTTGAATGTGTCTCACTCAAAGTTTGAGTTCTGCTCAAAGTGTGAGTTCCACTCAAATTCTGAGTAATACTCGTTGTAGAGCACTCTTTTACTTCTGGTGTGGTTTCAGTTTTGATTCCCCACTCCGAGCCGGAATCCTCCTTGTCCCTCTGAATGTCACTGTTGCTTTGTGACAAGTCAGGATTTATATCAGGGCTAGGGGTCGGCAATAAATGATATTCTCCAATCAAACTTGCATTAGATTCACTATCAGCCCAGCTTGACCTCAAATTATCTACTGTCTTATTGCCTCCTTTTTCAAAATGGCCCATTTTTAGGGCTTCCTGTAGTTTCAATTTTTCATTACTTGTGGATCTTACTGCAGTACTTTGGAATGGCAGATTAAAACTTTCTTCTGTGTCTAACCTGGGTGTAGTAATTTCCTCATCTACAGATATGACAGTTCTATTCAAGGCACTTTCTTCACTGCTACTAACACTGTTCGACACTAAAGATTGTACATTTCCATTAAATCTAGTTGTTTCATTTTGATGGGTAAGTTTTGTATTGTTAATCGATGTATGTAAATCATCACTAAGATTTGTCCCTACCATGTCATCGATTTCCTGTAATATCACCGGTGCATCATCCTCATATTGTTTTTCCAATTCATTAACAACTTGATTATATTTTAATTTCTCTGTATCTGTTAAACCTGGCAGTGTCCTGCTAGGATCATTTACGACAGGCAGACTTTTCTCCGTATCACTAAGACCTTGCATAGTCATATCAGTATTGTTTAATCCGGACAGGATTTTGTCATTGTCACTAAGACCAGGTGGGAATGTGTTAGTGTCTAGTCCTGGCAAAGTAACATCAATGTCACTGGAAATTGACAGTGATTTATTGCTGTCATTAGCGCAAGGTGGTTTGAGGTTGCTGTCACTTTGATGAGTTGCCAGTCTGTTTGTGTCCATTGACTCATTGCTGGGATCGCTTGAGTCAGCAGCAGGCACTGTGGTCCATGTGTCACCCAGACCTGGTAATGTAATGCTTAGCTGAGTACTTTCATTAGTATCTTGCTTGATATCTGTTGCATCTCGTGGACTGCATTCCCTGGAGGCTTGTTTTTCAACCTGATGACAAATTCATAGAAAAGAAAGGAAAGAATTTAATCAACTGACATTTGTATTGACGTCAAGAATTATTTCAATGCTCCACATAGTTTACTTATCTTAAAAAGATATGTCAGGAATAGTTCATGTGAATACTTTTATACCATAGTCATAACTTTTAAACTTTTTAAAGAAGTTCATTTTTATCCTGATTTTTCAACTTATATTGATATAGGAACAGCTGTAATTGGCCAATCACAAATCAGGATTTACATCTGTGTGTCCAACAGAATAGTGAATACCTTATACTTCTATGTGATTAGGGCCTAATAGATTAATTTTGCAAATCCAATAATGCATCTGATTGGTCTTCAATAGATGAGTACTTGTGGCTTACCCTGCATCATCAACATGATTACTATGTTGCACAGAGTAAGGCCCTGCTGGGAAACCCGAAACCCCAAATTTTCCCGGACCGGACCGGACTGAAACCGGGTCAGGAATTTTTTTTGAGCTATTTTCGGGTTCGATACGGTCCGGGAAAAATATTACCGGGGTCGACCAAGTCAGGGAAATTTTACTCGGGGTCGGGGAAAGTTTTCATTCGGTCAGGGAAAAGCAAAGGTCGTTCGGGTAAAAAAAAATTGGAGCAACAACTAATCGCTGTGTCTATAATGTCACAATCCTTGTTAAACACTTTTTTAATGACTTGAAATTCGGGGTAACTCGGGGTAGGGAAAAAATATCCATTTTGACCGGGAAATCATGAAAACTGCCGGTCTGGGTCGGTCCGGTCAAGAAAAAATTCTTTTCGGGTCAGGGTCGATCGGGGCAAGCTAAATTTTTATCGGGTCGGGGAAAAAAATGTTGGGGAACGACAGGGTTTGGGTGAGAAAAAACCTGCCCCGCAGGGCATTAGTGCAGAAGATATGTAGTGGTGCAGATTGGTGAAACCTATGTTCAAAATGGGGTACAAGTATGAAATTTGGCACAAATATAGAAAATGACTTACTTAACAATTCTGGATATAGACCCAAAAATATTTTTTCCAATATGGCCGCCAAATCCAAAATGGCCACCAAAATGTCCAAATAATTTAAAAAAATGTGGATTTTGTTTTATTGAAGCATTATGGAGCCACTATTTGGCCAGAAATATATATTTCAACATTAAAACATTCAAATTTTCTATCATGCATGGCTGTAAGTGTTGTAATTTTTCCAATATGGCTGCCAAATCCAAAATGGCCGCCAAAATGTCCAAAAAATTAAAAA
>JXSR01S022018.1:16266-39818 GCA_000969725.1 Ophiothrix spiculata | reverse complement strand
TTTTAAAGCTGAGAATATGAAGACTTTAAATATGTAATAAACTCATTTTTGATAACCGTGACTTTCCTCTCAATTTGCCATAATATACACAAACACCATTTTCTATTGAATTTGTTTACGATAAAGTACGGTACCGTACTGAGCATTTTTGTGCAATTTAGTAAATCAATTTTTCATTTACCCCGTGATCATGACGTATCATAAGGCCTAAAAAAATATGTTTGTTTGCCCTCCGCGACCGACCCTAAAATTCCAAAAATTTGGGTCAGGTATTTTAGTTTTTTTTTTCTTCAAACATGTAAAATATGAAAACTCAATATTTTCAATGGAAAACGTAAAATTTAGCAGTATAAAGTCACATTTAGTACTATAAAATGCACATTTCCTCTAAATAATGACCCACAATCTATGATTAAGCCCTGCCTTGCTTGGTATTCATGATAAAATCCATGGAATGACATCATTCTTGAAAAATATATGTTAAGAGTAAATAAAAAAATAAAAAAAGATTAACCGACCGACCGACCGACCCAAAATTTTAATTTTTCAACTTGAGGGCAAACAAACAATTAATTTGTTTTGGCCTAACTCAACTGTCATTGCATAGGCATTGACTGTTGAATTCAGAACCAACTTGACTGGCAGTAGTTAAGCTTAAAACATCAACCAACAACATGATAGACCTAAGCTGACCTACTAGTATGTCGACAAAACATTATATGTATTGTACAACATGACCAATGATTTATTGTCCACTCAAGCTTTAATTTGAAGCAAAAACGTCCACTCACCTGCTTTATACCTTGAGAGTCCACTTCAAAGGTTGAAAACTGGGAAATTTAAGTAGCCGCTACATTTACTCTGATTTCACGTTATTTTGCTGACCACTTCATTTCTACTCTACGGTGACTTCATATGTTCATGCACTGCTGCCGCTAATGGGGTTTTCCCACTTCCGCAATTTTACATTAATTACTTCCGCTTTCTATTTGCCGGGGGTTGGGGCACTGACCTAGAAAGGTGGTACGGCCCTCAGCTCAAGATCCCCCGGCAAGGTCCCGTTTTCACGCCTTGTCTGTCGCTCCCTAGACCCCCATTTCAAGCACAATCTTTAGTTCACAAGCCCTATTTTAAAAAAAAATTCAGTTCCCTAGCCTTTTTTTTGAAATTTAGTTCCAAAGACCCCCGGGGGGGCACTCAACTTTGAAAGTGGTAGGTATGTCAGGCGCGAAGCGCCGAAATTGGGGTCTGGTGAACTGATTTTCTGTAAAAAATTGACCTTTAAAACCGATTTTTGGGGGTCTAGTGAACTGAAATTTTGGCCAAAAATAGCCTCCTGAGCTGAAAATTTTGGCCATTTTTGCAGTTAGAGCTAAAAATTTGTAATTTTTCTCAAAAACGGGGTCAAAAGAACTGAATCATGCTGAAAATGGGGATCTAGTGAGCGGCCTGGCGGCCTGAAAAAGGGGGTCTTGACCGCCGGACATATATAGGCCTACCCTGCCGACATATGTGAGTGCCCCCCCCCCGGGCAAAGACCCATATTTCCAGCACAAAATTTTTGCTTCCAGAACCCAAATTTAGCCAAAAAATTAATAAGCAAGGGTCATTTTTCCCGGGTCATTTTTGGGTCACTTCAGTTCTCTAGACCCCCTTTTCGGCCCGGCTTTTCGGAGCCGATCAGTTCCGCTCCCTAGACTTAAAGTTTCACTGATATCGGGGCCGCACACCCCTACCAAGACCAAAGTTGGGTGCCCCCCCCCCTCCTATTTTCAAAATTTTTCAGTTCTCTAGCGGGCTAGGGAATCATTTTGAAGCATAAGACTCCTTTTTTAGTAAGCAAAATTTGGGATTTTTTTGCATCAGCTATGGTCGGGCCCGGGGGGCCTAATTTCCTTTTGCAACCTTAATGGGCCGTATTGTTATCTCTCTCTCTCTATTATAATACATAGTAATATCGATTTATTCCGTATACAAGCTAACATTTACCTTACGGAAAAAGAAATTAAGCGCCGGGGGGGGGGGGGGGGGCCCCAAAAATTGTAAATCTTGTATAAATAAAAACAAAAGGATTTAGGGTAGTTTTGAAAAACTAGGATCCTTATTTAGGGTATCAAAACAGGCAATTTCAGGCATTTTGTTTGACAAAATACACTTGAAAATGCTTTTAAATAGTCACATGCCTTCATTTTTTGTTGTTTTTACTCTAAACCATTTTGATCAAAATCTTATAGTATTGCTTTAATTCAGGGCCCGGGGAAGGCCTACTCACATATGGAAGTGACGTACAAGTACCACCAAGCACCTCGGAAGTAGGGGCCTTTCGGTGACGAAGTGGGTAAAAAAAGTGGGTCTTTCAGTGGCAAAGTGCAAAAAAATGAGGTAGTTTGGGGCGAAATTAACCAAAGAGAATTCTTCAGGCTAAAAATGGCCAAAAATTTGTGAAATTTTCAACAATTTTTGCGAAATGTTTGACGACTTTTGCACAATTGTTTGCAAAATTACATCAAATTAAGAAAATGGTGGGTCTTTGAGTAACAAAGGTTGTTTTAGTGATAAGGAAATTTAAAAAATAGGGGGTCATTGAGTGACAGTTGGTAAACTTGAATAGGGGGTCTTTCGGTGAGAGCGAGGTCTTTTTGGTGGCCGGCACATGGTGCGTACCTCAAAGTTGAGTACCCCCCCCCCCCCCAGGGTTTAGGGTATGTAATTCCACAAGCGATCCTCTCTTAGGGTATAGGCCTACTTAGATCAACTAGGCCATAAATGACTGCATTTGTAATTTATTTGATCAGTTAATAAACTGTCACTCATTGCATGGCCCCTTATTTTTTTTAAATCCCTGGTCATTCAGACCAACCATTTTCTTAATTTGATATAATTTTTTTTTTTCAATCACTAATCGTCAAAATTTTTTTGGCCATTTTGAATTTTGACCGGTAGAGATATTTTGTTGTGAATTTAGCCACCCCCCGCCCCATTTTTTTGCACTTTGTCACAGGAGGACCCCTTTTTTACTTAGTTTGTCACTGAAAGAACCCTACTTCCGAGGTGCTCGGTGACACTTGTATGCCACTTTTATATGTGAATGCCTGCTTGAAGCTATTAAAACTCATTAGGATTTACTGCAAAGTACAAAGTATTATGACCAATATGGAATTTTATTTCAAATATCCATTTCAAAATGCTTGGTCACATTGTAACTGGCCCCCAACTGGGGGAAGGAAGCTGCACTGAGGCCAAAACGTCAGTGTTGCATATAAAATTTGCACAGGCCACTCAGGTATAATGCTGCAGGCTTAAAGGGACTGGCCTAGATCCTGTCCGCTGATTTTCTGACTATTTTTTTTCACATGTATTGATAGAACATGATTATACTAACATATCCTACCAGTAGTTTCCGCTGACTTTGTGTAACAGATGAAAAAAATGAAATTATTTACCAGCTGTATTTTCCAGCGAAAAAAAATGGTTGAAAAAGTGTTTCTAGTTTCTAATCTGTAAAAGATCTTGTTTCTACACCCGTGAACAAAATTATTTTTGATGAAATTGTTTCTCTTTTGATATGTATTAAATTATCTCCAAGAGCTTCATTTAATCTTTTATCTGGTAAATCCATCTGAGGTAGGCCTACAAATTTATAATTTAGAAAACACAGGAAAGTCACACCACCAACACATATAGATATATTGCAAATCAATTCGCAGTCAATTTGAGCCATTTCTGTGTAAATTTTTGTACTTTTTTGGATTTTACTTCACTTTTAAGCTTTATTTGGAGCACTTCCATAAGTTTTTAATTCTAAGTGGAATCTAGGCTAGTCCCTTTAACGTGACGAAGAAAAAGGTGAAAGATACCCTGGTCACATACAAGAGGGGAGCTTGGCCGAGCGGTTAGAGCACGGGTCTTGTAATACAGATTGTGGGTTTGAGTCCCGGGCCGGGCGGTTTTCGTCTCCTTGGGCAAGAAACTTTACTCTACTTGCTCCATGGGTCCCCTGTACGAATAGACTCCTTCATGGGGTATGCATGTTATGCAAGTACTTGTATCATTGATTCATTGATTGATAACCTTGCGGCAAGGTTACGATGTGTTTACGGCGTCCATATAGCAGACGCCGATCGGACACCTGTATTCGACCGGTGTCCGTGACTTCCTGTCACATAACCACCGGTGTCCGACCGGGCATCGCAATCATTCACCGGTGTCATACCGGTGTAGTAGGAATGTAAGTCCCTCTTCTTATTGTCCAGGTTGTGCAGTAAAATATAGGCTAACAACTCTCACGCAACATCAGTTTCACACTTTATTCCGTTATGGTCTATGGAAGGTGGACTACCATTTCAGGGGGACTACGATCACTTTCACACAGGCGTTGCAGCTTATGTGACCAGGGTGTTAGGGTTGCTTTTGAGGACAGAAGGGTGAATCCGGTGACACCGTTTGGGGTACCAAAAGCAGACATTTTCAAGAAAAAGGGTATACTTTTTAAAACCCTAGCGTTAAAACAGTAATAGCAAAATCCAAATTTTTTTAGGGTGTGCAAATACCACCTGCAACTATAATTGTGATACGTCATTGCAAACAACACAAAAATAGTTGAATTTAGTAAAAGATGCTAATGTGTTGTCTGCTTAGCCACAATGCCGGTATGACATCGGTATGACACCAGTGAATGCTTGCAAGCTCTTACGATGCCCGGTCGGTCACCAGTCGGACTCCAGTGGTTATTAGACCATAACTGATCAAATCAAATTTTATTTCAATATCAAAACTGAAGACATCGTATACACGCCCCGCAAGGTTTTAACTCAGAATTAAATTCTTGCAGCATGCTCCAGCACCTTTATTGCTCTACGGACACCGGTCGGGCACTGATCGGACACCGGCCGATCGGCATCTGCTGAAACCTGGTATGACGCCGTAAACACATCTTTATGATCTTAACCTCGTCGCAAGCTTATGTGACCAGGGTATCCAGGTGGCGAATCTGCAAAAAGCAATTTGCAGAATAACAAACTTTGCATGTTTTCTTATTGTATTATTAAATAAAGTTTGCCACATATACACACCAGGTTTGAGATGAACAAGCACAAATAACATAATCCAAAGATTTTACTTCACTTTTCTTGTAGTTTTATTTCTCTACAATTTCTTGCTTTCATTATTACATCTGTACAAAGCTATTTACAATAAATATAGTGACAAAGGCCAAATATTTACAAATATTTGTACCTGAAACATCTTTTGTTATAAATTCCACATTTCAGTACAAATAGTGATTGAGGTGGCATAGGCCAAACAGATAGTCAACCTACAATTATTATTATTTCAGGAAACAATTCCCGGCATAAGCATCGATCTAAAAGCATTATGACTTAATGTAGGTAACATGTGTCTTCATAATAGTGCTTATCACATTGTTGCTTATAACAACTTGCTTATCTGCTTAGTCTTAGGACAGTAGAAAATGGTTCATGTAGATTTCAATAAAAATTTACATATTGAGAATTGACCATCTTAAGTGACCCTTTATAAGCATGCAATATATCTGATTCAACTACACTTTCAATCTAAACTTACCAATCCTAATCTTTTCATCAATTTTAACACTTGATATTTTTTGCTGTTTTGTATGATCCATATATAGAAAAATATATTTTGACTGAAATTCAACAATGAAATTGGGATATATCTAAATACATCCATGAGCAATATCTAATTTGGTGCCAACTCAGCCAAATTTGAGGCAACTAGTTTTCACAAATTCCAACCTTTTTTCCAATAGCATTAATAAGCTAGTTTTGGGAGTATTTTTTTCCATAATCTCTTCTCAATTGGCAATCTTTTTGTTCAGATACCAAGTACTATAGCCTCAATTTATTGGACAGTGTAAATGAAAATCAAGAGTTCATGGCCCCATTGTTTGTCAATGCAACCCCTGCATGGATTTTTGTTTCAATTGTCCAATAAATATTCATTTTGCCTATAGAATCATTCTTACCTTTCTACAAAAACAATTTCATGAAGATATTTGATTCTAACTCTTTTTTACAAACAATGCATTCAGGATACCCAATCACATATCTAACCTTGAAATTTCCAAACCAACATTTCTTTCAAACATTGCAAAGTACAAAATGGCTGTTTGAAGCAGTATCTTGTATCTTTCAAGTGAAACATACTCCACATACCACTTCTAATCTTATACCTTATTTATACATATCTACATCAATTTTCTTCAACAAAAACATCATCAGAACATAGAAATGAAGTTGACATTTCAAACCAAAAGCAAACATTTAGCTGATAATTTGTGCTATTTTTTGTTTCATATTTAAAATCCTCTTGACGGCAAGAATTAAATTGTATTATTATACAATTATACAACTGAGTGAAGGTCAGTGTTATGTTTGATTTGCCTTTCAACAGTTTCCCTAAACCATGATATGCAACACCTTTTAACCAATTGCCGAAGATGTTTTCCAACACTTTTTTGAAATATCAATTTCCCAATTATTAAGTTTTATCCATCAAACCCTTTTTCAATCCAATCCAACCTTTTTCAATCCAGTAGTTTGGATTTGGCAGCTTACTTTTACAAAATCAAATGACTTTCCTTTACCAAGGTTTATTTCAATTTTTACACAAATGAGATGTTAAATGGTCAAAATCCATCTTTTTAATATTGGTTTTATTCAAAAGCAAGTACCTGAAAAGCTGACTTAAGTTCAAATAACTTAAAATAGCTATTTTGGTAATTTCTAGTACATGTATGAAATAGCAGCATAGTGCTTTTATGTAATAATTTTGGATTTGCATTTAGCTCTGGTTTGTTTATTTAGATCCCTTGTGATTGAATTGTACATATGCATATTATAGAAACCAAAAAGAGATCCATGTGAAGCATAAGCATGGATTGAAAATGTGCTTGTGCAAAGCTTGATCAACAAAACATCTATAGGTAATAGGGAGAGATGGAAATGAACAATTCACAATTTGAATTCTACAAGAATTTTACTATAGATTTAGAGAGGAGATACCAGCCTCGGTGTGTCATTTTCATTTGCCAACATGGGGATTTTTACTGATCAAAACTTTACATCTTGTCATAATGCGCCAATATTAAATTGAAAAATGTGCACTTGTCTTTGCCTTCAGTTTTGCACATTGTTTGCGTGAAGTAGTATTTATAGTTTGCATCTATGTTGAGCTGAAACGCTGCACTTAAGGTTGATTTTAGTGAGACTGAAGTGGACAAAAATACCCCTAACTTGAGCTCCATGTGCCTGTCTGATGACATAATTATGCTTAAGAGGTATTGTAGGTAGTCCGATATCACCCCTCTATCTGTGGATTTTGCTTATATTTTTGTCTAAAAAGTATTCTTTGAAACACCTTTCTTGCAGAGTTTAATGAAAAATTACAAACCTCAAACAAAACACTTGCTTTACACCATCACCTTTTAGATTTTTATATTTCTGCTGTTGGTTATTTCGCCATCAACTAAATGAAAAAGTATGAGAGGTTTACAATTTGAATGGATAGCTTTTTGAATCCTCATAGCTTCCGACAGGTAACCCATGTTTATCATCCATTATATTTGATGGGGAAAAAAACCCTGAACATATTCAACATACTTAAGGAGTCATACCTTTAACAATGTGAAGAATTACATTTCTGACAGTCCTCCTCAACTGTTTACAAATTCTTTTGGATCCAATCACTAAATGGCAGTTCTCATTTCATCTGCCATTAACCGACATAGCATTCGGTAAATGGTGCGTTCAGAGTCCAGCGATTTCATCACTGCAACATTGCTTGATACGCAGTCTTAACACGCGCCACAAGAAGTGTACTTAAAAATGTCAAGACTGCATATTGAGCCATGTTGCAGTGATGAAATTGCTGGACTCTGAACGCACCACACAGACTTGTCCATGGATGGTTTGAATAGGATAACAAGACAAACAAAAGTGGAAAGACCTAAACTGTAGGTCTACATGCATCATATCAAAGAATGAAATATATGAACGAAACAAAAATGTGAAAACAGAATAATAAAGAGTGCTTATTTTATCCAATTAAGGAAATTTAAAGAAATCTTGAGAAAAAAAAAAAGTGCAATAAATCAGTGAATAACAATATTCTCATTGTATTCTTTTTCCACATACATACACTGGAGGTCAAAAATGTTTGTGCACAAAACCTTTAATTAGCCATATCTTGAGAACTGTTCATCATTTTCATTTCTTATTTTGGATTTTATATTTATAGATCTAAAGAACTTAACAGGAATTGCATTCACCACATTTGAAAATATGTCGCACTAAACATATTGTATACTTCCTTCTGTACACTCAAAAATGGAGTTTAAATACATAACTGCACATTTATTGGAAAACTTATAACCTGTTCTTTACGGTTACACAGGGATAACGAGCATTGAATAATAAACTACAATAGGTACATGTACATATCTAAAAGTGTGTGGTATATTTGTATATGATCCAGAAAATCGGCTATTTTCATGGTTATGGAAGATCGAAGAAAAGAAAACATGGATTATTTATATTGGATACATATGGCACCTACAAAAAACATGAATTTTTAAGAGTCTTGGTTGTTTGACATAATAATTAGGTTCTTTCACATATTTAAGCGTGCGCAAACACTTTGACCGCCAGTGTATCAAATATTGGCTATACCAAGTTGAATTTTCCATTTTGCCAATGTGACAATTGTTTTGCAATGCTTCAGAGAACTTGCTATACATTAGCAAAAAAAACCCTTAACTTACAGTAAAAATCTACATAATGTTAAAAGTAGCAAATGATAAATCATACCCTTGACATGGATATTATTTCCATCAATCCTGTCACACATTTCTCACAAACCCAAGGTAACGAGAAACAAAGTATGAAATTCTGATCACCATCACATTTACGGCATGGCATTGCATGCCTACCAGTAAGCTTCCTCTTCTCCACTCACTGTAAACATAAATTGTATGGTACAGTACCATCCGCTGAGTGTTTTTGCAATTGAAGTCCTGCACTCTAATTTAAATAAATATTTTAAGTTTTGTTAAAGTGTGCATAAAGATGCACATTTTACAAATCAGCCTGTTTTAAGAAAATTTGATTACACAGAGCACTGACCTTCAAATATCGAATATTTAAAGTTAGCAAAAATAGCCTAAGTTCTACTACATTGTTGGTTATTGACCAACACAAAACAAAACTAGTAGAGGTGGTAAGATACTGGCAAAGTTTAAGATCCAAAGATTTTGTAATCTCCTTCCAAATCAGTAATTTAGTCCATCCAAATACAGACAAGTTTTCAGTCGTTCCAAATCCAAAATGTTAAGATTCCAAAATTTAATACAAACACACAAATTCCAGGTGGAATCCAACATTGAATTCCTCATTGAATTCCAGTTGGAATTTATTATTGTTCTTTGATCCTCGACAAGGTATGAATCTCAAATGAGACGTACCAATACCACCATCTTTGGCATCAAACAAAATTTGGCAGTGTACATCAGATACATATACAAAGAATGAAAAGGACCCCAAGTTGTTAGCATTAACAATGTTCTCAAAAGACATCTTATTACTTTATCATATTAATTTTACATCGATATTTGCCACAAATTTATGTCAAGAAACAAGTCTAGCTGTTATTTACTGATATTTTCTACATATCAGTAGTATTATCACGTAACTACGTAAGAAATACTGAAAATCAAGTGCCAAGTTGTCTTACTCAAATTTGTCAATGTAAGTAAGCTTAAGCTTTATTTACAACAGAAGTATCTCTTGACCAATTCGAGTCAAATACCGAGTGTTTCAATTAGGTAGTACATACAATAACAATGTCTTAACAAGTTTTACAATACATGAGTAATCTTACAATAAATCAAAATGACAAACCAACAAATTCCATCTATAAAGCAAGCATTTATGCCGTATGGTTTTCTTGCCATATTCAATGGAGACGATGATGAAGCCGCAATCCTCTGTTGACGACGACGAAACCATGATCCAACGATGATCCTTATCTACTCTGTTGAAGATAAAACTTTGCTCCAACAATATGGAGACAATTGATTAACATAATTCATGCAGGGGGTGCTGGGCATGGGCTCTCTGTACTATTATCAAATTACTGTAATAAACACTATCTGGCTGGCTTTAACTTATCGAGGTGAAAACTAAATGTCAATGTAAAAGTGCAAAACTAACCACTAAATAGCACAAATTACTGGAACTGAACTAGAAGACATATACTCATTTCTGATGATAGCTCCAGATTGGTGTATAACACAACTCGGCATGACTCCATATGAAATGTCCCCATCTTCAATGATGTCTCAGCACAGAATCTTCTTAGTAAGTGCTATTGAATTTTGTAAAAATGTAAATCTACTATAAACAAGGATTGGTAACCCTCCACCAATACTACCGTTGATTAATACTTGACACAATAACCAAGTCATGAGTTCTGGTTCAACTTTGACGCTTATATTCAGCATTGGTCGATTGTGATCAAAATCTTCAACATCTTGTTCAGCTTCACTAATATCTGAACTTGGTCTGGTAATGATGAGCTGAACTTTCATAAAATCTTGTTAAGCTCTTCTTACAACATCTGAACTTGGTATGAAAATATTAATTGAAACAAGGATTGGTGATGATCTGAACATCTGAATTGGGTCTTAAAATGATATCTGAACATAAATCTGGTTCAGTTTTGCTTCTGATATCTGAAACAGGGGTTGGTGATGATCTGAACTTAAATCTTGTTCAGCTTTGCTCCGACATCTGATGATCTGAACTGAAACCGTGTTCTGCCTTGCTCCCCAAATCTGAGATGGGTCTGATAATGATTAACTGAAGATCTTGTTCAGCTTTGCTCTTGACATCTGAAACCAGGATTGGTGATGATCTGAACATCTGAAATTGGTCTGAACATAAATCTGGTTCAGTTTTGCCTCCGACATCTGAAACAGGGGTTGGTGATGATCTCAACTTAAAATCTTGTTCAGCTTTGCCTTCGACATCTGAAACAGGAGTTGGTGATGATCTGAACTTAAAATCTTGTTCAGCTTTGCCTTTGACATCTGAAACAGAGGTTGGTGATGATCTGAACTTAAAATCTTGTTCGGCTTTGCCTTTGACATCTGAAACAGAGGTTGGTGATGATCTGAACTTAAAATCTTGTTCGGCTTTTCTGAAATGGGTCTGATAGGTGATGATCTGAACTTAAAATCTTGTTCGGCTTTGCCTTTGACATCTGAAACAGAGGTTGGTGATGATCTGAACTTAAAATCTTGTTCGGCTTTTCTGAAATGGGTCTGATAATGATGAACTGAAGATCTTGTTAAGCTTTACTCCTGACATCTGAAACAGGGGTTGGTGATGATCTGAACTTATAATCTTGTTCAGCTTTGCTTCTGACATCTGAAATGGGTCTGAAAATGGTGATCTGAACATAAATCTGGTTCAGTTTTGTTCCCGACATCTGAAACGGGTTGGTGATGATGATCTGAACTAAAATCCTGTTCAGGTCTGCTCCCCACATCTGAAAAGTGACTGTAACCATGACCTTAACTTGACATTGAAACCTTATTAGGCTTTACTCACGACGTCCGAAATGGAAGTGGTAATGATCTTGAATTTGAAAAATTTGAAAATTTGAAAATGCTCCTGACATCCAAAATAGGACTGATAATGATGATCAAAAACTTACAATTTTGATCAGTTTTGCTCTTGACATCTGAAATGGAGGTTGGTTGTGATGATCTGAACACAAAATCTGCTCCATAGTTAGATTGGTGTTAACAGAGGCATTAGTTTTATAGGTCTCAGGCTCACCCTTCCAGCCACACGATCCAAATTATGATCAGTAAATGGCAAGATGATGTTGGATAGATCAATTATCAACTTTGGACTGGTAATTTTCAAAATGATGAAATTTTATAATATTTAAATAGCAACATCTCTCTTGTATTCCAGGATCACATATTGGTGCAAAGGATTTGATGACTACTAACCAAAGCAGGTAAAACAAGGTATCTGATTCTGGTCTGGTTAATGATATAAAAAAACAATGTAATACATGCCAAATGAAAAGACTTGCCATAAGCTTCCATGACATCCAACTTTGATCTCGAGAACTGCAAATCGAAGAGTGGTAATTAACTACCGGCTGCCAACTTACAGATGTTACTCCTTCCAAGCTTTGATGTGGTTTGATGTACAGCTGGATAATCAAATATCTTAATGATTTTTAACCCAAGGATCTGGCTATCTTGCACCAACGCTCAAGAAATAAAATCGTTAAGCTGGAACTCCAAATTATGTGATCGAATACAGATGAAAAATCTACCATTGGTTTGGTAATCTTGGACTGCTATTGTTCATGGTTCTTCTGCTTACATATATGTACACCCTCTCAAGATCTTGCCTACAAAGATTGGTTGTGGATTGGTTTTTATGTGAAATGCGGCTTATTATTCATGTGGATTGGTTAAAATAGGTGAATAAATTCAAGATTGATAGGTTGTCTACTACTAAGATGTCTGTGTACCTACACTATAAGATTCCCTGTGATATTGGTTCTTTACTTGCAACGACTGCTTGATTTCATCTGGATTGATAAAATTGGTGCCTGCTTTTGGATTGATGGGTCTTTTGCTGCTGTGGTATCCTTGCGATATTGATTCTGCATGTGGAAACACTGTCTGCTATATTCATCTGGACTGGTAAAATTGGTGGGCTGAAATTGGATTGATTACTCTTCTCCAACACTTGGGTTACTTGTAATAAAATGCTCACAGGATAGGTGTAATGATCTGCCATCAAAGTGGAATATCAGAGCACTTAGTGGTGATGCTCTGACATAGCCCACTTGATAGCACCGGGATTGCATTGTGACTTTGCAATCATCTTCTATGGGCTGGTACATCTTGTTTGGGGTTTGGTTTCATTCGGTCTTTATCTGGTGTCATCTGTTTGGTTTTCGGTTGGACATGGTCTTTGGTTTGGTGGTTATACATGTCTAGATATATGGCTTAAATGAAGACACGATTTATCATCAGGTGATGTAGAAATCTGGTCTTTGGTGGCTTGGTTAATGGTGAAAATCCCTGTCAAGGTACGAGACATTGTACCAAGAACAGAGAGATCCCTGAAGGAGTACTTGCTGCAACAGATGAAGCACAAGTCTGTTTGGTGTTGTAGTTTTCTGGTATTGATTGTCATCTGATTAGTCTGGTCTATACTTATCTTATGAGTTGTTTTTAGTTTGATCTGGTTCGATCTGTTCGCTGGTTGGCTCTACAAAGGTTTTTCGAAACTTTCTGTTGCAAGGTAACACTAGCTTGTTGATACAGCAAAGGCAATTGGTGAAATTTGGAACTTTTTCGTGCAATTTCTTGGCCTGGATCTTGATATTCTTGACGCACTCCCTGTACTATAACCCAACATGGCCTCTGTGGTTGACTCTTGCTATCTGGATATTGATTATTGCTGGATGTCTGCTATTCATTGGCAAAACTGGTTACAATGGATGTGTTTTGTTTCTTGGTGATCTGCAAGTGCTGTAACTAGTAATATGGCTTCTAGGAGACAACTCTGTTATCTGGTTAGGATCTTGATAATGATATCCCAAATGGCACTGAAGGGATTATTTAATAGAAAAAGACATTTATATGAAGTCTCCAATGTTTCACACGACATCATCAACAGAGAGAACTTGATGACTTGCTAACCCTGATGACATCATGTATTATTTGGGTGCAGATTTGAAGGACAATCTACAGAAGTGGCCACTGACAGGACAAGCTCAGGAGATTTGGAGTCCTATGTGACGTCAGATGAAAGTGTACATCTGACTTGCATCATTAAAAAAACTTGGGTGCAGATTTTACGGACAAGCTACAGAAGTGGCCACTGACAGGACAAGCTCAGGAGATTTGATAAAGTCCAATGTGATGTCAGATGAAAGTGTACAGCTGACTTGCATCATTAAAAAAACTTGTTGCAGATAAACTTACGACAGACAACATGCAAAGCAATGCGATTTCAAAATGGCTTATTTCCAGTTCATCCATTCACCTGTTTTCTCCAGTAAGGCACAACTTTCACAGCCATCTTTATTGATCTTCAGTTCCCATGAAAGCAATGAAATGACAGCAGTAGCACAATAAATGTGTACATTATGTACAGAGGTGGTTAAAAGCCAGCCAGATATCAATGTATGCATTAACTATGTATGTATCTTGGTATTCACGGTACCAATCATAATCATTGTCAAAATACAAAATATCACTATAGAAAATATTGATTTTAGCTGTTCTACAAGAGGTGTTGATGTACTGACCATAACTATTGACAATATAGGACATTCTATGTATATATCAAATAAACAATGTAGAAAAAGAAAAGTTGCTAGGTAGTGTGGTTTGCAAACGTCCATTTTGCTGCAGGTAGTGAAACCCAATGATTCATAATATGAAACATTCCCTTTGATTAATTGTCGCAGGTTCGGAAAAAAAAAATGAAAATGAAGCTAAAGCAATGTTCCATTCACAATGATTCAAAAAACACTTCGCAAATGACGCACTGGATAAGCAGCTAACACTCTTGTAAACAGCAGAAATTCATCAACAGCTTGCTTTTGAAAGACAATAACTGACTGTCCATACTTGACCATATCCCAGATATCACAAATCCATTCAAACGTAACAGTCCTCCCGTGATAACACTCAAGAACTCCAAAATATAGCAGATGGCAGACAGTTCATCTGGCATTTTATTTGCACATGTAACACATAGAATGCCTAGTATTGAATAGTCTAAAGTGCGAACAACAAAATTTGAATACATCAAACACTTAAATCAGCACACCTCTGATTGTTTGGGGGGTAAATACCAAGCCACAATAGAACATGGTAACTTTACTTCATACAGCTTAAATTGACATGACAGATAAGCCCAATTAACCAGCACTTGTATAATCTTCCGAGACGCTGCACAATCCTAACAAGGTGGGGGCCGGGCAAGATGGACGGACATCTTTATTATATCGTCTGCAAGACAGCCATGCTAGCCTTGCAATCTAGTTTGGTCTGATCGGCTGACAAGGTCACTTTGCACTCTGTGAGAAATTCTAAGCAAGCCTCTGTTTGCATAAAGGCAAGTTCAGATGTAATGAAGGATACCGGTATGGTGGGTCGAAATCTGAGGTAGGCACACACACACCCAGGGTGGGAAAAGATAAAAAGAAACAAAGGTTAATATCAAATTAATGTGCAATATTTACAAGTGATTATGATAACAAACCTGATAACAGCTAGTCCTGATCTGCTTGAAAGATATACAACAGTTGGATGAATTGTACTGAAAACTAGCTAATATACTTTCTTACCTTGTATATAGTCAGAATTTCTAGATTGCTTGTGCAGTTCTCAAATACTTAAGTCACAACCCCAAGTTTCCCAGATAGCAAAGTTAGTTAACCCAACGTTGATACAATATTGGATAGATTGAGCCCATATTTATTGGTCGAGCTATGAGTTGCAAAAATATTGGGCGAGATGCAGTCGAGCCCAATATTTTAAAACTCATAGCGAGACCAATAAATATTGGGCGTAAATCATCCAATATTGTCATTATCATGCGTACCGTCCGATATTATCATGTATCGGACAGCTCAAAGCATGATAATGGCCAATATTTGACCAACATTGGGCAAATCAACTATGCTATCTGGGTTGGCATAAATCCATGCAACACAGAATGCCTGACCTGTCTAAGTTCCCCTATAGCAGGAAGCCACTACTCTCACCTGGTACTAATGAGGTTTCCGGATTAAAGCCCGGGACAAGCACAAGCTCTCTCTTTGTCCTCCCTTCTCAACCTTTCACATATTTACACAGTTAATTTTGACCCTTACCCATGAAAAATGCACCAGCTAGCTTTTAATGATATAGCCAAATAAGCCCAATCACAGGTTCTTTAAACGTCAAGCAAAAATTCTTTAAATAAAAGCTCAAAGACAGCACCAATATTTTCCTGAACTAGTGATGCCAAGCATCATTTAACTTACTTTGTAGTATATGACACTTAATATTCCACAAAACTTGTTTTTTTCTCATCTGTTAAGATTTCTTTGACTTCATTATTGTTTTGGACATATCTCTAGCACTCACCTTAGCCATGGTTAGTATAGGAAAGATGCTTGTTTTTAAATGGAAGATCGAATCTATTGTCTGATAATTCTTCAGGATTAATTACTTCAAAACCAACTGCCAATTGACCACTTGGAACCAATAATACTGCTCAGTTGCTATTGATTACAAGTGCAACTAAGTGGACTCATCAGTCACAAGCCTTCAAATGGTAGTTGAGTTTGATGTCATCCCTCTTAAACATTAACTTCTGAAGGCATGATCACACATGAGAATAAGTCATGAACAGTATACAAGCTTATGCACCAATCACAAAAACACATTTAGAAAGTGTCTTGGTTACAACTAAAAGCATTTTACAGAGCTGATCAAGTCACTCCTACTCAGTAACAGTACCGCTCACAAACCACTAATGTTTACATGGTGGCCCTAGATGGATGCAGTTGGTATTTGGACCCGCTCGAAACTGGTCATGACTCATTCTGAAAACTTGCAACACCAGTGACAACAAGTCATGTGTGACCACAGCCTAATTGACATAAGACAAACAACACAGGCACCACAAGACAAAGTAATAATATTGTGCATAAAATTAGGCTAATAAAGACATTACTAAATTAGGCTAATCAAGACGTTACTAAATTAAGCTAATCAAGATGTTACTAAATTGGGCTAATCAAGACGTTACTAAATTAGGCTAATCAAGATGTTACTAAGAGGAAATTGGCAATTATTCTGGTGCATATGAGAATGGTTGCATATTCACTGCATTCTCTCTGCACTTAGCTTAAGCAGTACATAATGGTAAACAATTGGATTTGCATATTAAAATTGAAGGTTATTTTATGAGAGAGATTTTATGAGTACTATATGAGTTAAGTTTAAACAATTGTGACAAAATACTACGACTTCATTTTCAAAGGAAGTGATAATCTTATTGAAATTTAAGCTTTTTACCTACTGTTATGTTATTGAAATGCTTGACCAAGTAGTGTAAGTTAGATCCCACCCAGTATATTAGGGTTAAAGTTTATGGTTAGGGTCAATTTAGAGTTCGTTTTAGGGTCAGAGTTCGTTTTATGGCCAGAGTTCGTTTTAGGGTCAGGAGTTAATGTTAGCTTTAGGGTCAAGGTTTAGTGTTAGGTTTGGAGTTTGGGTCAAGTTTTTGATGGGAACTAAAATATTATTTTCAAGGTATTTTCTTCTCATACGACAGTGCTCAGTAAACTTAAGAAGCAAGGTTAAATAATTAGCCAAATTTTAAAATGACCATAAGGCTCAAAATTTAAAATCAAAATTCTTAACTGTTGAAATAAACTAACTTGACCACGTCAGACTTCACTTGTCACCTGGTATTGTTCAGATCTCTGAATACAAACACAGAAGACAAACACTGAAAACAAGACAAAAGTAAACAAATACAAACATAAAGCAAATCCTCGGTAAAGTGATATATACGTACGATTTGATGATGGTCTTAAGCGCCCTCTTCCTCTCTCGATCTATAAACATATCTAACAAATAAGGAGTCATTTTAGGTGCACTTTGATAAAGCTTGAAAAATGTGTGATAATCTGACATTGCCCAGGCAGAGCGTAATGCGAGGGCGTGTTTTACCATGGGATCCTTGCGTACTGCTGGCTTTAAATGAGTAAGTTCTGTTGTAAGATCTGTGAGTGATCTGGTTAAGGGAAAATGATGGCAAAGAAATAACTTACACGAGCAAATCCAATTATGTATTGGCAGATATACATAATCTAACCAAAATAATGTGCATTGAAAAATCAATGAAACAAACAATCATTTGTGGGTTAATCTGGCAAAATGAGCGAAAAGTCGCGAATAAAGATTTTAAATAAATGGATTCTAAAGTAAAAATATGGTGAAAAGGTCAAATTTTATTTTTTTTTTGACTTAAAACGCATCCATTCATAAGTGTTAAACTATACTTTGAGTTTCGGAGGTCAAAAATGTGGGGAAGTGCAATTAATCACGGTTAATTGATCACATTTTGCTATCATACATTATAGCAATCGGGTAACTTTAAAAACGATTTGCAGCTAATTTTTGTCAGATTTTCAATGCTTTGCATTTTGATCTCCAAATGGAGAAAGAAAGTGTGACATATATATCATTTGAAGGCAGACATTTTAGAGAATCAAAATATGTCATCAACTCAAATTTGAGATTCGCAACTTTCCGCTTATTTTGCCAGAGCACCCCTCATTTATTATTATTCATTGAATCCTTTGACCCTATTGGTTGAGTCAAGCAATGTATAACCATATTGTGTGTTTTGATTCTAAATGTAACATTGAGCATTTGTTAAAAGCAAAAACACCCATTCCACTATGTGTGATGCAGGAGTTAACCACCTGTACAGATTCTCCTAAAACATGAAATGCGGTTATATACTTTAGGCCCAAAAAATATATTGTTTGTTTGTCCTTAACGGCTCCTGAAAAGGTAGGGTCGGTAAGTAGGCTTTTTTTTTAAATCTTTTTTTGTAATAAATGTACATGAAACTCAACTTAAAGAATGGAAAAATTGAACAAAAAAAATAAACTTAACTTACAAGAACAATATACTGCTGATTCTTAAAAGGTCTTCTATATTGGTAAAAACAGTTCATGTCAATTCATATCATATTTTTCCAATTTGAAGACTTTCTCAGTGAATATTTGTATACTTTAGTATGAAAAATCCTCAAATACGAGTTGGGAAAATAATTTTTTTTTTTTTTTGGGGGGGGGGGAGGCGCCTTATGCCAAAACATTTTAATACATTTTGAACAACACATTCTTAATCTGCACTGTCAAAACTAAATCAAGTAATAAAGGATACCTAATGTATTCTGAGTGTAAATGTAATACACTAGTCTATATGCAATGAATTCTATCACATTGCCGTCAGTTTCGTCCCCGTACAACACCTTGAGCTGAGCTTGACACTGGTTGAACTCTGCACGGTCACCCTGGAATGTAACAAAGAAAATAACTATCATATTGTACATGTCAAAAATGTGCATCGTGTTGGTCTTGATTGCTTTCAAGTCAGATACGAGCACCATGCATGTTTCAAACCCGGGGAGGGGGGGCTACTTAGTAATCGGTCCTATTTCTTAGCAAAATGAGGTATTTTGATGGGTTTTCTTATCAAAATTTTCGGAAATTTGCGCCAAATGCCGCAAATTTCTTCTCAAAATGTTAGAAAATCTGGCCAAAATAGAAGATTTGGATTTTTTTGTCCGGGTTTCAAACTGCTACAGCTCCTTGCATCATCAGAGACTTTCTGTCCAAGAATTGATTTCATTTGTTCAATAGATGTGTATTGAGTGGATTGTTTCACATGTAGTACAAAAGAGCTACACATTCATACATTCACTCAAGTTTACTTTAGCATTCATACCTTAATGAGTGAACCACCAAGGGGTGACTTCGCCCATTTACACATAGAATGCAACATTCGTCAATCACACAAAAACTAATAATTACACTACAATAAATGATGGAGTTCAAAGATGGGCTCAAAATGTTTCCTCAAACCACTTTAAAGGACAATTTCACCAAAAAATTGAATAATAATATCAAACTTGAAAATTGCTTTACCCGTCATGGTTCATCACAATCTGGTTTTGTTAATATAAACTTTATCTTTTTAAACTTTAATGAGTTTCCATGAATAACAATGATGCATTTAGGGCATTGTTTCATAAAAATCAAAACCCAAGTCTTTGAGAAACCTTGTATACACATTTGCTCTCTTCCAATTCAACATGAGCTCATTTCAATAAGATATTTCTAGAAAAGATCATTAGGTCATGATGTTAATTATATTCAGTTATGCCATTGTGCCTTGCTACATGGTACTACTCCTTACCTTTTCTAATGCTATTCTAGCATGCATTTCATATACTTCTATCGTAAACTGGTCCCTCACACACTGAACCTGTATGGATGAAGGAAATAAAAGGAATTGCAATCAAATATAGTACTTTGTTACCAACTTGTATAATAAAGGGAAATATTCAAAGAGATTGCAATAATGGGGGAGTGCTGGTAATCTTTCTGTTATTTGTGCGTAACTTCTCTTTTTTTCTCATTATTATTTATTGTTGAAATTAAGGTCGATGAAAGTTATATCTAGAGTTCAGGCATGATAATGGCCTCTTATAAAAAATACCTACAAGTAGGCCATAATCCAGACAAAACGCAGTGTGCACAGTACTTGCCTCCCACTGCCAGGGGTTCTGCTCATCTTACACCACTGGAGAGGCCATTTCATGTAATATACAGCTGAAATATGTTTGATTTTTGTTTTGATTTTTGGTCATGCATGGAAAATACCTGATTTTTTTTGTCTTGCAAGGCAAATACCTGAATTGAAGATTGTAAAATAGTTGAATTCAGGTAAAAACCTGAAAAGTATCATGCCTGGAGTTGGAAACAAATTCTAGGAATTGTTAAAAATACATTAGACCTGCATTAGCATTTCTGACTTGGCTAATGTTCCATCTATTTGTGCTTAATAATCTATGCCCGTGTCTATGCCTATAATAAATGTGGGTCGCAGCGGCAAAAAGACACAGTTGTCGGTTCATACATGCTACTCATTGCAGCATATCTGATACAACTAGTATACAACAGATATGCTACAATGAGCTACATGTGGAGCCTGGTAGAAAACGACAACTGCATCCTTTTGCCGCAGCGGCCCTCGAATGATTTTTCCCTGTGGGTGTGGGTTAAGCCTAACGTTTTCAAAATCACATATACATGGAAATTCAAAGTTGAATCTCACCAATATAGTTATCATTTTTTTTTTCTGCATTAAAGTGTCTGTTTTGAGTGTACGACAAGCATGCCAAAATGAAGCTTCGGAAAAAGATCATAATATTACATGAATCTTGTTAATTTCTATTTATCACTGGAAATAATCTCACAAGGGGAAAAAACAAATGATAGACTCACCAGGTATACACTGTATGCAGCGCCCCAAGAAGGAGCATTCACACAGGGGACCAACGGCTTAACGTGATTATCCAAACCACGAGGCAATAAGAGTAAAGTTTCTTGCCCAAGGAAACAAGGAGACGTAAACCGCCTGGCCCGCGACTCGAACCCACAACCTCTGTATTACGAGACCCGTGCTCTAACCGCACGGCCGAGCTCACCTCATAACATAGCATGAATCTATTCATACAATCAAGATCTCCTGAATGATTACTTACAGTTAAATCCTGTCTAATTGACTTGAGTTGTTCACAGGCATACTTGTAGTTTTGTTTTTGCTTCCAATGATCCTTCACCATTTCCAGCGATTTCCTAAGGATTCTGACTGGTCTCACCTGAGAAGCCTCAGGTGCCTGCAGTTAACAACAAATACAGCAAGTCATGGTTATTTAATATCCCAATAAATCTTGGTATCTTGAGGAAAAATAACTCATACCCTGGTCACATTTACCATGCGGCAAGATGTCTATGGTATCATAACTGGCTGAAATTCAGAGAAACTGACCGATGACCAAAATGCCCAAGGACTTAACTCGGGAGTTCCAACCTTGTGGCTTGTTAACAGCTTCTTATGTTTGTTATGGTAACACCATAACTGGTGGCTGACCTATGACCAACCACTGATGTCATACATATGTCTCAGCCCTACGACTTTCTTCCAATTACCAGACATCAGTCAGTGACCAAGGCATTACCATTACTAGGGCCACGTTGATACAAAACAACTATAATTGCTTGAGTAGTTTTACAATTTAGCTCTGTAGTACATAAATGTATTTCCTTTAAGAAAAATAATCTCAACTTCAGTCTACATCATGCTACCTACTTGCTACTTACTTTCACACATAAATCGAATTTAAGTTGCAAAATACAAAGCCAACAAAATAACCTTGTTTTCTATGTTTTAAACTACAATATGCAAGCTTTTTCTTCAGCGGGCGCAGTGCAATTTTTACCCTATGGTTCCCAATTTTTTGCGCCCGGTGGGACAGAAAAAAAATAAGACTGTATTTTGCAGTTTTGTTAGGATGCAAGACATTGCAGCATAAAGAGAGTCTCAAGATGAACTGTTCACTGGTTTGCTGGTTGGTTTAAAACAGTGGTGGGCAACATTTTCACTACCCAGGCCAAATTTTTTTTTGGGCCACACCAAAAGTCTAATGTTTTATATTTGTCACTATATGGCGTACAGTTAAACTACAAGTTTAGCCAAGATCTAAGAGAGCTCAAATTCATATTCAATCAAAATAACCCCCTGTTTTAAAGTAAATATCACACTTCCAATGCCCCTTTATTGGCTGTAGTCTCTGTGCGCATTTTAAAAGGTGCGACAATTTTGCACCAAAAGCGCAGTGAGAAATTCAATGACAATTATATTTGGAGCTACCATTTTCAAATCATACAAATTATTTTTTTCTCTGGGAGCTTGGCGGCACAAAAAGAGCTCAGTTGCCCACCACTGGTTTAAAATATAAAATCTGAAATCAATATTGTAGAGGGATGACACCAAAAATATTCTCTTCTTTCTCAATCTACAAATTGATAACAATTACCAAAAATATCTACTTACGGTCGTCAATCTTAAGTACTGTTTCGTAAGGTCTTTGCAAGTTCCTATAATAGGTTCATGGTCTAGCGACCAGGACGTTTCTTCATCACCACTTTTCTGTTGAAACAAATAAAATTAAATCATGTTTAAGCTATGACAGATAGAACAGGAAAAATGAATAAAAGTGGGCTGGGAGTGGGTTGCAAAAGTAACATTGTATTTCAAAATGATGGATAGCAAATGTTTGATAGGAAGAAAATACGTGGGACATAGACTGTGTCACAAGTACAAACCTACCTATCAATTATTTAGTGTTGCATTCATCCCTTAATGGGTGCGCCATCAAGGCTACTTCACCCAGTTACACATAGAATGCAAGTCATCATACAGTATCATTTATCAGGGGTGTGAGAGTTCTTTTCAGGTTATTTCTTTGTTTTTAAAAATGTTCATCTGCTAAAATTGTTGCTTTTTCATTCATTTTCAGTCCATTTTTTACCTTTTATCCCAACTTTACGACGCTTTTCCTTGTTTTTGTCAACTGGCCTCTCACACCCCTGATTCATCAGGTGCAAGCTTGAACACAATAAGGCCAAAAAAATTTGGGTCGGTAGGTCTATTTTCTTTTTTTTTTCTTTCTTTTTTTTTTTAATGGAACAAGATATGGCGATATTGCAAGTCGTGTATTACACGTATAAATTCATTTTCATTCACAGTTTGCCATGGTCCATTTGGGCCCTTCGAAACACCAATCTCAGCTATCAGGACTCTCTCAGAAACACCAGAATTCTTA
>JXSR01S022018.1:2532-15661 GCA_000969725.1 Ophiothrix spiculata | reverse complement strand
ATGTTTTCGACAGTTTTAAAACAACATTTTAGAGAAAGAAAGTGACTTACACCCATAAAACTTCAAAAATTGCGAATTCTGGTTCTAAAAAAAAAAAAAACACGACCAGGATTTTTCCATTTTTTGGGTCGGTCGTAAAGGACAATCAAACAATTTTTTTTTTTGGCCTAATCAGAAATTAATTTCTTTAACAAACCTAGTTATCCAACCAGCTTGAGTGGTTACCTTTGAGGAATTAAATAGATGCCGTAAGGCCACAAAAAGGTTTGTCTCAGAAACCTGTGCGCATTGCTATGTGAAAATGAATTTAGCGCGTAACTAGTCACCCTACGCGCTGGTTTTTCTCTCTTTTTTTATCGAGAGTAATCTAGCGATCGATCGTTGTCCAGGTTGCTGTCATTTGCTGTTGCAATTTTACCTTGAATTTTACGTTTTATTTCCACTGTCAAGACTTACCATAGTTTAAACGGGCGGGATCGCACTTACAAACTGGGCACTTCACACATGTAAGTTGGGCGATCAAAATTTTAGAGCATTAAAAAAAAAGAAATATCAAATATAACATGTAGCTAATTTCCTACAAAAAGTATAAAAATAAAAAATCACATACTGCACAGCGTTTTTGCATATGGTTTCCGAGACAAGCCTTTTTTTCTTGGCCTAAGCCATAATTAAGCTGGTCTGCTTAATGAGGAATTAAGTCCAATTGCATCTATCAATCTACAGGTCGCTAGTTTTATATAATTGAAAAAAAACTTCAGCACTTACCAAGAAAGTGTTGACTTGTAACGTGAGTTTTTCTGTCCTCTGTTTCTTGGTGGTATTATCTCCCAGCATGTCTTGGAAGCGTGCAGCCCGTTTCTGCATTCGTGCTGCTTTTTCAGGGTCTTCATATTCAAACTTACCACTGGGCCTGACAAATTTACAACAACAAAAAAAGATGATATTAGTTCTTACCTTTGGACCTCTTTACACAATACCATTTAATACTCATATACTAATCCATTTCAATAATTCAGATCATAATGCATTATGGGTAAACAAATGTTTTGGACTGGGATAAGGCCTAAAAAAAATTGTTTTGACTGCCGTAACCCGACCGACACTATATTTACCCCCGACCCTAAACATTTTTATTCATTTGAGCATGGTAAAAAACTTCCAAATCCCAAATTTGATGGGAATCGTTTCATGGGGTCCCAAGATATGGCTTGCAGGACATTCAAAATGACAAATAAAAGATGTGTTACAGAAAAAGCGAAGATAGTACATGTGTTGTATATTTTGTGTTCTTGTATGTGAAACATAGACTTAAAAAATTAAAAAAAAAAAAAAATCTGACCTACCTACCCTATTTTTTTTTTTATGTTACACCAATCAAACAATTATTTTTTTAGGCATAAACTAAGGTAACAGTGGCAGATAAGAAATCATGTGCAAATTAATAAGGAGTACCTAAACTAACACAATCCCTCCATTGAGTACTGTTCAACTTTGCCCTGAGAGATTTAAGGTGGTTGAAGTCAGTCTTTGATAGTTATTTTTATATTTTAGAGCATTCATCAGATTCAAAAAACTTCAACACAACTAAAAGTGGATTTTTGTAAAAGTGCAAAGTTTGGTTCCATTGAAATACCATACGTGCCCCATGTTTTATATCCCCTCACGTTTTTAACCACAATGCGTTCTGATCTGAATTATCGAAATAGCTTATTTATCAGTTTAGCAGCTGCCTTAAAATGCATACTCATATCATTACTGAGAAAAATGAATTCCTTTAACTTGTTAAGTGTATCGAGTGCTGAATTTCACATGCACACATGTATGCTACTTGATACTCTTATTCCAAGTATCTACCCACAAATCTATGGCAAAACAGCATAAATTGCGAGTTTGACAATGCATTTGATGGCTCAAACTACACTTCTAGGCCACATAATGATAAGCTCTCGCATATTTGTACTGTTCAATGATCCAGAATTCAGACTTGATAATGCAAATCAATTAACATCCTAAAATTGGTTCAAAAAGGCAAAAATAGGATGAAATTTATGGGCATTTTCAAAATAATTTTTTACTTAAATTAATCTTGTGCACTTGTCATGTTTATCCTATTATGTTGGAATCAACACTAAAAATGTTCAAGAGTTCTTGCCAGATACAATCATAAAGATGCGTACCATGTGCAATATTCATTTGATTTGATTTCGCATTCATCCCTTAATGGGTGCTCCACAGAGGGGAAACTTCACCCAGTTACACATGGAATGCACACCTACAAAGTATACCACAGAAGTGTTGTGTGCCATCATGCCAAAAAGATGCAGTGAGCACCACGCAAAAAGAGCCAGGCTCAAAGATATTCTACAAGTATCATATGATCACCGTGTCCTGTTCATGCAGTATAAACTGTGCAAATTATGACCGAAGAATTATAAGGCGCGAATGTACTTGTCTCTAATTGGGAATTTTAAAATCCCTTTATTCGCTGAGATCCAAACCTTCCATCAAGTGATTGGGCCAGGTTCTGTAATGTTTTAGCCAAAGAGAGCGCATGATACCTTTCCAGAATCGAAGAATGCTGGGACTAATTTGACACCTTGAGTCGTGAGGAGCTTATTATGAGAGCAAATATTTTGTTCAAAGATGCTACATTCACAGCAAATTCGAACTCCTGAATTTCAATGTCCAATATTAATGAAGAGTCTGCTGGGCCAAAATGTTTATTTCTCTGTTATAAAAAAATAAAAACTCTTAATTGGCAGAAAAAATGATAATTCTAATCAACTTACCCTGCCTCCTTTCCACCACGTCCTTTTCCCTTCTTCCCTAGAGTCCTCTCATTATTCTTCTTATTATCAACATCCTTTCCCCTCCCTCTCCCACGCCCCTTTTTACCCCTCCCACGACCCCTCCCTCTGTCACGATCAACGTCTCTATCTTTGTTGTTGAAGGACAAGTAATCTTGCTTGTGCCAAGCTTTAGTCCTACTTTCCCTATCTGAATCGCTGTCACTGAAAAGAGAAAAGTAGAGATAAATTTGCAACACATGTCACATGATCAAAAGTAATCTGTCAATATGACAAATTCAAAACAAACCGAAATGAAACTTGCAAAGGATGAATTTACATGTATTGTCCATACTTGTAATGTTTTAACACAAATAATACTCATATAAACACAACACCAAAAATAAGTCCCCCTCTCAACATGACGTCCTAATATCGTAAGGTAGAACATTTTACCAATAAATCATACCTAGGAATACTGCTATGACTGTTACCAAAGTGCTGTGTGACAACGACAGATATTCATGACTTCATGGCTGAATGAGCTCAAATGGAAGACAAAAACTGCTCTATTCAAAAATCACAAAACCACATTATTGAGTCTGCAGTTCAGATAACGTGTGTATCACCAAGCCTGTTAAGGTCCTCATCCTGGTACCATCTTCTCATGGTGTTGATTGGCCTAGAGATACGCTGCTGTGGGATGGCATTCCACTTAATCTGCAGATGGTGGTACAGACCACCGGGTTTGGGATACACAGATCTTTTCATCTGGCCCCACAAGTGCTCCAAGGGATTAAGATCAGACAAATTTGCCTGTCACATCCGCTCGATCCCTTTTCCAGCAAGAAATGCATTAGCTTGTCTCCATCTGAATGGCCGAGCGTTGTCATTCATCAAGACAAATGCTGCACCATGGGCTGTAGCAAGTGGACGTGGTGCAACATGTGGACGCAGCACTTCCTCAACAAATCGTTGTGATGTGAGGTTGCCATTATTTTGTACAAGGAATGGAACTGACCACCTCAACTGAGCTCTGCCAAGAAGGGATATGCATGGCTGAGTGAAAATGAATTGATTACACATTAAGAGTGATGTGGAGATTTTAAACTGCACTCAGCCACAAGGTTCTTTGAATACAAGCCATGAATAATCTTTTGTGACTTTTGAAAAGGGCAGTTTTTGTCTTCCAGCTGAGTTCATACAGCCATGAAGTCATGAATATCATTCACTTTCACACAGCACTTTGGTAACAGTCATAGAAGTAATCCTAGGTAAAATTTATTGGTAAAATGTTTTACCTTAAGATGTTACGACGTCATGTTGAGAGGGGGACTTACTTTTGGTGTTGTGTTTATATTATACCGAGACTGGTAAGGGCCTGCTTCAAAACTCAATCGGCGGTTGTCTGCCAGTTCTAGCCGGTTTTGGGCGGTTGGCTATTGTTAATTCCAGTTGAACCGACCAGAACCAGCAGGCAACCACCGGTTGAGTTTTTGAAGAGTCCCTAAATTGTTTCATTGATGTATTGCTGTCACATACTTTTTGGGGTAATTTTACAGAAAAGTTACGTAATTCTTTACCACATTTTTGTCTCTTGAACATAAATTTCAAATATTAACATCGGATAGTTGTCACGGAATTGTGGGATGTCCAAACAATACAGAGATGTATACATCAGACAATGACAATGCACAAACCACATCTCTAATGCTTTATCGTTATAGCAAATATGAAAATATATTGATGTTCCATCGCACGCCAAATTTTTTACATTCCAATATATCAACTTCTGAAAATTTATTAATTACAGCCCTAATAGAATTTGTAAAAAAATAAATAACTTGCATATACCTGCTGTATCTCCTTCTCCTCTCTCGCCTCCTGGAGTATGGTGATCTACTACGAGAGCGTGATCTACTACGTGAACGTGAACGACTACGTGAGCGCACAAACCCATACATATTTCTTCCAGAGCGACTTTGTTCTGGACTAGCCCTGCCTCTGTTAGTCCTAGAATTGAACCCTAACCCCGAATGCCCATGATGCTGTGAGGAGGGCTGTTGTCTTCTGTCTCTGTCTGTGTCCCAACGAGATTTATTACTTAATGCTTGTTTTTCTCTCCTCACCATTTCTCTGTGAAAGATTAAAAAGGACGAGTATACTTACAATTTGTAATCAATAATCAAGTACTGTCTTTTGAGGCGTAGTGAGAGTGATTACTCGTCATCACTCTCCTTAAATGAAGCTGAGGAAGCTATTTATCACTCGCCCACCATTGGCATAAACAATTGCAAGGCAGAATATGAATGATACAATTCCTTGCAAATTATGTCAAATCACTCTCCCACAGCTCACCTAAAAATCTGGAGGAGAGTGATTTGCAGCTCGCCTGGCATTTTTCAAAAGACAGTCCCTAAATCACATATTATTGAAAGATTTTGCCCCTATACCCAGCCAACGTAAAAATAAAATGAAGCGTAAAGGAGCAAATCATGATCAACTTTTCATCCTCAAGGTCACCAAAATTGAGTATTTAGCTAATAAAAATCCTTAACTGGTATGTGTTACAAAACCAAACCATTCTTGCAAATGTATTTGCATTTTTGAGATTAGAGAGAAAGAGTGTCATTTTCAAATTACTGTCGAGGGCCCTGACAGTAATTACAACAAAGTAGTCGTATGGGGATGGATATTTGAAATGCTTAAAAACTTGAAAATGAATGGTCTGAATCAAGTCAAATTTCAGCATACATTTATGGTGCACTCTTCTTTTTATTTAGCTAGAAACTAGGTGATGCTTTCATCACATCAAAATCATGAATGGCACCTTAACCCTGACCCTACTAGATCGTACAATGACAATACAATCAAATTTCTAAGCATGCAGCATTGTATACTGAACTGCATGGTGTAGGATTACAAGCACAGTCTTTGCAGGTTCAAGTTCATGCATGACTCACACACAAACCTTGTGTGTTTTGCTGTATGGGCTAAGGCTAAATAGCTTGCCTGTTTTTCTGTGTAGTCTAGGATTCTATGCACTTTGGTGTGCCAGGGTTAGGGTTAAAATGTTGTAAACCTAAATGTGGTTGGATACTGCTTTATGGCTAGGCTAGGCCTCAATTGTATGACCCTGTCAGACAAAAATGTGTTGGACCACTGTAGATGCAAAACTACAAATATTTACCACTATAACATAGTTTAGCAAAAAAATGTAAAATTTGGCATGCATATTATGCTCTTTGATCCGATTTTACAAGTTGTGTGACAGGGCCAACAACAGCATCACTTGTAAAAGTATAGACATTCCCCATCCTAGTGTGACGCATTCTTGAATATGATTCTTGTAAAATCTTTGACGACCAATCTAGTTTATTGTAACATATTTGTTACATATTTCCTTCCCAAATGATGAGTTTTTCGTTTTGATAACTATGTTTTTGTCTTGCTTACTATGCTATCTTTCCTCAATTCAAGTAATAGTTTTCATAACAATGTGCAATCTAATACATTTAAAGACTCATCTATTTCCCAGAGGGTGTTTTAAGTACTTCCCATAATTCCATTCAAAATTTGAAATCAGTAGCTCAAACCAAGCCACAGTTAAAACCATTTCCCATTGAACATATATAGTAAAATGCATGTTTTAAATCTGCCACAGTACATTTATTATGAAAGCGACCAGAGAAGTAAAATTACCTTGAGAAAGGTCACACTTTAAGCTCATTGAATGTGTAAACAAATTTTTGGTCGCTTAAAGATTTTACACCAGCAATGCAATTTGATTATCTGTGACATTTTAACACCTTTCCCATACAAATCATACAAATACACAGCAGTAGTAACTTGACCCTGCTGAACATTCCATTCATTCATTCATGCTCACTGGGCTGTTACTATGTATTGTGGGAAGGCCTTAAACCATCCTCTGACTATTTCCTTACCCAGGAAGAGGTTGTCTGGTCCAGTCTTTTGTGTAAGCACTGCCATCCTTGAATGAATTGGTCAGCACCTCTTTCAATTTGGCTTCAATCTTGTCCTTGTCTTCCTCTGAGCCGCAACTTGCAAATGCACGCTGAACATAGTCTTTGAGACTGTCTGGCCAATCTTGTGGTCCAGAGGGTCTGTAAACAAACACAAAAGAAAGAAGTGAATTCAAATAAAAGGTTTGTACGCATCATTTTGTACTTGGACTACTCATTTCTGCTAAACCTCAAATTTGGAAACCATCATCTAATTGAAGACAGGCACAACACAATTTGTATGGGTTTTTTTACACTTAAATAAAAATGCATAAAAGTATAAAAAGAAAAGAAAGAAAACTATTAAAGTAAAGATTCTACTTTAATATGATCTCCTTCTATTTGTCCCAAAATGTTTCCGACAGTCAACATGATTCCATATTAAATTTCATGAAGATAAAATTGTGTTGGTAAAATTTTCCATTCTTCAAATATAAACAACATTTAAAATTGTTGATAATGAATAATAGTAACATCTCAAAATATGAGGCCAACAAAGAGTAAATCTAATCTATCATTGCCATACTCACGCTGCGGACGGCTTTTGCGTCTGTCCCGTATTCCCCAGCATTGACGTAGCTGGTGTGGCATCTAATCCTTTATTAGCATTGCCCTGTGGTGTTGGCGGTGGCGTTGGTGCATCAGTGCTACCAGACATCCGATTATCATCATTGCTAAAGGCTTTGTTGCTGGGTACGTTTTGCCTTTGTGGAAGATTGAATTTGATACCTGCTGCTCCTGGGGCTTCTATACAGTGATAAATGGAAAAAGGAAATGATTGGATGGATAGATGAAGGTGATCAGCCCACATTGACATCATGCAGCAAGGATCAGCTTCCCATATTTCATACAGGATTCCACAAGAATATTAGCAGCTTTTGTTCCTTGTCTTAAGGTAGTTTTAAGCTAACTCAACTTTGGAATCACCATGAATCTAAAAATTTCACAGAGTAAGCAAGCACCTTCCTATTCAAGATATCTTTACTGCTAAGATTCAAGTTTCTCTCTAATAACATTAGATAATGGTTAAGGTTAAGCTTTCATCTTTCATCATCATGAATCCTCACATCATTAAATAGATTCATTAGGTTTGTATTAAATCATAAGATGAAACATTATGCTTGGCAAAACCAGTGAATTAGTTTTTAAACTCACATAATATTTCGTCCTTCACACTGTCAAGAAAATCAACCGGATGGAAGTTACCCTGGAAAGTGGATGAGATGACCAGATCTGACAAAGTCCTCCGATGTGAAGGACGAAATATCACATGAGTTCAAAAACTAATTCACTGGTTTTGCTAAGCATAATGTTTCATCTTCTTATAAAGTTATAATGAATCCTTTTGAGAAGTTTGATGAATAAGACGTATATCCACTAGGACAATAAGATATTAAATGCACTTGTTCATTCTTTGATCACAGTGATGAAAGCTTGGTTATTTATTAAAATTGATGGAATTTATTTATTTATTTATTTAAGCTTTCTTTATTCAGGGTAGCTCCTTCAGTGACAAAGCACTGCAATTCTAGGAGGCCCTGGATGAAATTGAAAAGCAGAAAACTTACGGTTATTCATCCTATTCTTGGGCTGGTTCCAAACTGATGCCGGGTTGACCGTATGCTTGACTGCATCTGCATACTTGGATCCTCCTCCCCCTCCTCCTCCATTGCCCGGGCTACCCTGGTTTCCTCCGTAATTGTTTCCCATATCTTGAGAATGATTCATATTACCTCTCGGAGGAAAGCGAGGGCCACCCCCACCCATGGGGAATGGTGGCATACGTTGAGGAGGAGACTGAGGAAAACGTCCAGGTGGGCCTTGCATGGGATGAAATGGCGGCATAAACTGGAAATAGAAAGTTTGAAAAAGTCAAATAACTAATATTGATCTTAAGATCCAATGGAATTACAATGACAGCTACCCTGTGTTGATTTATGGACATAGAATAAATTAGAATAATTTCTAAATACGTAAGTCCGAACATGGCTCATGGTATTTTTGAATTCCCTGAAAAAATCCACTGATCAAATCATATTCCTTTTATTTTGTGATCGCATAGACCTGTGTAAGCTTTACATAATAGGATTGATAATGGTAGAAAACCTACATGCTAGTTTGCTATAAGTATAATATCACTTCAATGAAAATCTGAATGGCATGGGACATCATTTTCACCTTCACCTAGCTAGTTAGGTTTAACCATTCCTAACATAAGTAACCAAATAAACTTTGGAAAGTCAAGGTGATGAACTAGGAATACAATGTACCGAAAGGGCTCTAACTTGTTGCACTTGTAAGCATTTCACCCATTACTCTACAAAATATTTTCAGCAGGAGCATGGTCTGGTTGTCTCAATTTTATTTCAAACTTTTTGAGATTTTGGTGTCAAAATGTTGCTCATATTTTTTTCATAACCCATGTGAAATTTCATGGCTGGGTTATGTTCCGTTTTGTAGATGTATATGAAAATGTGTGGACGGTAACCATAATTCATTTTACACAGTAGCATATAGGCAGCTCAGAAATACAAAATTGCTCATGAAACCAAACGGTTTGAGCGATTCAGTTGATATTTAAACTAGACTTGTCATCTTTCGTAAGACATTGAAAACCAATTTTGAGAAATCAGAGCAAGCTCCTTTAAGCAACTTTACTTACAGGTCCACCTCGTCCTCCACGTGGGCCTCCCATCATATGCGGAGGTGGCTGCATCCCATATCCATTGTTGAATGGTCCTCTGAATCCAGGCCCACCACCAGGAAACATACCTGGGCCTCCATAAGGTGGTGGGTAAAAGTTTCCTGAAACAGACAAGTTTCATTCAAGCATTGAATTTCAACTTTAATTTTAGCAGCTACAGTTTGTACAAGACAAATAAATATACTTAATTAGATTCTTTCTTCAAAACCAGTAAACCGACAATAAATGTCTTTTCAACTTATTTACGGATACATGACAAATGCTTTACGTCCTACTGCCTGGACATTTAGTTAGCATAAAAGATGTTTATGTAATTAATTACATTTACCCGGGGACCCTACCTAATTTTCGGGCCGGTACCCAGGTACCCTAACATTTAGATTTACCCTAACCGTACAAAACAACAAAATATAACAATCCAACAAGTGAAGAAAAAAGCCCAAATACGTCATAGACCAGAGTAAGTGATGGTCACGAAATTGCTGCCATGGCAGCGCCTTTTCAGTGGCTTGACATAGTGACAATGGTATAGGGGTGCGATAGGTCCCTGGTTCAAATCCAAGCTGATGCCCACCATTTTTAACTTGAAGATCTCTGAGGAACTAAGTTTGTTAAACGGAGAACGGGCGTTGGGGTTTAGGGTTATCATAGCATGGAAGCCTACATATGGGTTTTACGACGGGGTATCAAAAAGTTTTTAAAGATCACCAAGAAGAAATACAGCCAGGAACTTAATGTCATTGTGTGATCCTTAAGGTGGCTCTAACGGCTATTTACACATGTCAGAAAATTAGCTATAAAGTGAATAGCTTTTGGGAATGGGAACCAAAACCTATTTCCATTTAAAGAAAACCCTTTAAAGGTAACATATATTAAATTTTATAATATTTGGCCGATTTCTTATGTTTTTCTTTATTTTTTGAAAATTCCCTAAAAAATCAAGAGTTTTTGAAGTTTCATGTCAAGAGGGAATGTGCTATGACATTCAAATTTTAGGGGCTGGTGAAGGATCACAATAGCTAAATTCTCTCGTGGGCTTTTTGCCAGAAAGTGTTTTATTATCAAAAAAAAATGATTTTTTAGCTCCTAAATTTAGGCATATTTTCAAACACCTATAAAATTTTCTAGAATCACTTTAATTTTAAAAGCCAATGAGAGATTGTTGCAAATTTGATAAGCTTTCATTGCATTTGACACCTTGTTTGTTAAAATTGAAGCATGGGAAGTTGAATGAAAATTCTGAGAAATCTGGCTATTCAGTGTTTCTAGAAATTAACGCAATAACATTTGAGAAGTAGAAACATTAGAAGTCTCGCATTCGTAAACTATGAAAGATATTTCTTTAAATCAAAATTTATGATAATCTATGATCAGTTTGCCATGCAAAGAAACAAAAAATAGTTTCTTTTGTGAACCACTGCCACAGAAAAAAAATATTTTGTAAATAGTTTTTTTCCCGAAATTTGGCAAATTTTTTGCAATTTTCATGGTGGCCAAATTTGCCACGTACAAAGTCTATGGAAAATTGGAAAATAAAAAATAGCGTAACTCAAAAACGCTTTGATGGAAAAAAAATCAAAATTTGGAACAAGTTTTTTTTATCATTCTGCAAATTCTGTGAAATTTTGAACAAATTCTGTGCAGGACGCCGTAGCCGTTAGAACCACCTTAAGTCATCTTTCAATAGCCACTGTACAAAGTAACACATTTCTCCAACTTAAAACTGACTGTCCACAGACCAACTTTTTAGAGGGCCTCTTTTACCCAAAAAATCCACATTGTATTTCGTTCAAAAATCAACATTTTCAGGCCGACCATGCTTTATTACGTCATTGTGACATCATTTATTGACCGATTTCCATAATTTTGGTGTCAATGGAAAGAGGAGATCCTAACCTATACTTTGGTATCAAACTTATAAATTTTGGGTGACTCATAGAATTACTGGGTTGTAACCCTTCAAATGCAGGAATTTAATCACGCCAAGTTTCATTGATTTCTCCATGCAGTTTATCTGGTTAGCGGAGGGAGGTTGTTGACATCTATCGACACCTGTTTAGAAAACTTAAATGCCATTGATATCAGTTTTGCACCATAATGTACACACAAGGACAAGTGACCATCCTGACAAAAGTTCATCAACATGGCTCCTTTTCTTCTGGGTGATCTTTAAAACTTTTTGATACCCCCTCGTACATGTACACCAACCCTGACCACACAAAGCAATAAAATATCACAATCCTTCCAAGTCAAAAATGGCGAAAGTCCAAATTTGTTATAGACCGGAGTTAGTGATGATCACAAAATCGCTGTCATTTCAGCGCCTGCCCAGCATGACAAAGTGACAATGGGATTGGGGAGTGAGAGGTCCCTGGTTCGAATCAAGGCGGATACCCGCCATTTTTTACAAGTCAAGTTTGAAGATTTCCGAGCTACAACTTTAAATGAATGATAATTTAAATCTACATAATGGCCCTACATGTCCATAAATGGCAATTTTATTATGACATTTGATCAATGATTACCTTGCATCATATTCATGTGTTGATCAGTGCTATTATTTCCCGTCTGCCCACTACTACTGTTGCCAGTTGAGTCACCAGATTCTTTGTTGCTGATCTTCTCTAGTGCCTTGCGTGCTATCTCCCAACTCGGATTATTTGCTTGCCCTGCTGTCTCTGTTGTTGGTGCACCTGGTAGCCCAGCGGTCATTCCGCTAAGATTGCTACCACCTGCGCCAAGATTCCTGAAATAGACAAAACATGCATAAACTTTAGCTGCCATTTAACAACAATCTCTCTCTTGATTGTTTAGGGGTGGGCTATAAAATGATGTTTCAAATCATTATGTCCTAACTCTTATTTGATGCAGCTTGATCCCTGAACATTTTAACACCAATTTTATCAAAATCGGCCAAAAAATAAAAAGGTGCCGCCCACAAATCCAAATTTGAGGGTCTGAAAATGATAACTCTGTCAGTCTCTGGAATTACATACCACATTTTAGCAATGGTTTGATTTATTCTAATGTTTTTGAGGTCAATAAATCCATTGTGCTTAGTTTCGTCATGTTCCGATTTTTCGTTTTCATAAAATTTGACTTATGTAAAATTAAGCCACGAGGGCGCTTTCTAAGCCAAGCCCGAAACTTCCGCATTTCATGAAATTTTTTGATGTAGAATTAAAGATATATTCTGAAAATTTCAGCACATAGGTCATAGCTATTTTTTGTTTGATCACTGTGCCAATTTTTATAATGCCTTTCAAGTTCCATCGTAGATAATTCACATTTTGGGACTAATATTGTTGTTTCAAATAATTCTCGGACACGAAAATTTAGAGCCTTGCGTAAGAAAATTGTGTGTGTATTTTACGCGAGTACACAACGCTTTTCAGGCACGCAAGATGTTGCGGCACTGTGGATTACTGATTGGAAACGGTGTTGCGTACTTCCCGGTGTCCTGTTTTTGTCACAGCTTGTGGATACGCAGTGGCTGCGTTCAGAAATCATGTTCATGTCCGAAATTTATTTGAAACAATAATAATACTTAATAGTAAGAATCGTATTCTACAACGTGGTAAACAAAAACATTTTCCATACGCTAGCCCTGC
>JXSR01S022017.1:18040-31943 GCA_000969725.1 Ophiothrix spiculata | reverse complement strand
TCGTGCATACTAATGAGCTTATACGTGATTGGTTGAAAAAATGACCATGTGATCAATGTTCCGGAGATTTCCGAATGGATTTTGAAAAGGTCTATCTGCCAAGGCGTTATGTAATTATGACGTCATTAAGTACTTTCGGTTTGGAAAATCAGGCATAATTGCATTATGGCAAAAATGCCCACCAAAAGCAAAATGTTGCTATAAAAGTTCTAAATAACAGATTTTCGTCCGTTTTTTGCTAATTATGAAGGGAAATGGTGATTCGAACATGTTTTGTAAGTTTGAGTCTTATAGCGTGCATACATTTTTCAAAATGGCGACTTTAAAACTTCCGGGATTTCACCAACCCCGCCCTTCTACACCCCAACTTTGACGGCCTACCCTAACCCACCTTAGGTGGTACCCCCCTAGTTTTTTCATCAAAATGACCGCAAAGGATGTAAAAGAGATTACCTTAATGCCTGGGACCGGTTGCTTTTGCGTTTTTATGAAGCGGGGTAAAAAACCTTAAGGGGGTGCAACCCCCCCCCCCCCCCCCCCCTTCGGAGAATAAGGGTTAATTTAATTTAATTATTTATAGATTAATAACTGCGTATTACTTGACGCAAGTGAAATTGTACAACAATAATGCACCGCGTGCTGAAGTTGAAGTTGTCCACACTCACGAGGCGCAGCCGAGTGAGTTGGACAACTTCAAGGTGCATTATTTGTGTAAAATTTCACGAGCGCCAAGTAAAGAGCAGTTATTAATTAATTATTAACATTGTACAACGCACCACGCGACACGCAGCGTGCAACTAGACAAGATAAATGAATGCGTATAAGTTACAAACTGTCCGATTAGATTTACAATTTCAACGCGCAGTTAACGCAGAGTGTATGAATTTAATTTAATGCATTTTATTATGGTCCTAATAAACTTTTCGTTGATGAAGAAGATTGGAATTGATTTCACAATTATTAAACTGCATGCAATTTGAAATGAGACAATTCAATGTTTCATTTACATATTTACTTTAATCATATACTCAAACAATAATTAATAGCTCTACAATTCTCCTTAAAGCATTGTAGTTTCATTGGCTACCAATTGGGTTTGATACCGGCAAAGGAAAAAAGAAATGTTCAAGCCAAAACAAACATACTAAACTAACCATAACTAGACACGTAATCCCTAATCAAATCTTATATCTATGAAGACATTATCCTGCTCGATGAACAATTTAATTGAAAATAATTTACGTCTAGGAAAATTTCTCAGCATATCTTAATTGGGGTAGTATTAACATCATCTCACTCGGTTTGCTACAAGGCAGTGAATCTACATCATCCTGTACTGTAAAAATTTTGCAAAAGGCGATATAGATGAAATGCTTTTTCCTTGTAACATAAGTTTTGAAAACAGTCGTGTACAATCACCCCCAAAACTTTTCATCTTCTATACATAGAAAATAAAAGTAGAATTCGTTCGGATTTTATAAATTTAAATATGTGGTAAACGACAGAGAGATAAAGGTTTGTCAAAATTAAACCCACATTCACGTCTAAAATGATCAAAATCAGGGCAAGTAATCTTGACTGAAGAACGCTTGCTACCGGTTCAATTAGGCGGCAATAACATTGATACAAGTTTAGTAATAATTAACAAGATCTCTAGAAGCTTCCTTTCATTTGTGTCATTCAATGTTTAAGTGGGATGGGGAAAAGATAAGATGATCAGTTACCTTAGCAAACCACCAAATAAATTTGATTGAATATGCACTTTTCTGACCTTTTGGGAACCTTTTATAGGATTTAGAACTATTGACGATTACAAGTACAACGTAAAAATATGAATAGTTCCACAGTTGCAGAGCTACATGTGTATTGTTGATCTACTAAAAAAATTGGATTTTGATGCATTGTTGAATAAAAAGAGTTTTTATTAACAAGAGAGTCTGCTTCCTTACATCAAAATCTGATCAGTAGGTCAACAATGCTTGTCTTTGCTGAAGTATACGGTTTTCGTGTTGATTTGTTTTATTTATTTTTTTTTTTATTATTGACCAAGTTTAAAATCTTGGTCTATGAAGTTAGATATTCGAATATGCACCCTACGGTGTTCATGATTACTTCTCCAGCAAGTCGTGAATGTTTTAGACACCATTATCAATGATTATTGGAATAATAATGATAATGTTTCAGCTTAGTATTACATGACATTTTAATGGAATACATTAATGAAACGGAAGGAACTACATTGAAGATGACATATATTGCATGTAAGTATTCCGAGATAACAATTTGACTCATTTTAGGTTTCCTGAAGTTATCATTTTAGATCTATGCCCTAAATACAAACTGAAGTATGTTAAAACCTTCTTCCCTGTTCGATTGAAATGATAACCGAAATAAAGAGGTTGCATTCTTGTTTCAAATAAATCCTTTTGGGATTTTGGTAATAATAAAGAAAAGTCTGAGAAACTATTAACAAGATAGTTAGATATTGGAGAGGACTTTGACAAGGTTTCGCTTCTATGTAGGTTAAAACTTATGTTTTACTGACACTTTTGAAAAACATTCTGACTTAAGTTAATGCATGCCCGTGGTAAGGAAGATGTGACATGATTACAATAATTAAAGGTGTATAATTTACTTTCAACTAATTGACCTTGACCTCTAATGCATTTTATGAGGTTTCAACTAATGCAAGCCTGAAGATGTTACTATTGTGTCAATACATAGAAAAATGGAACATATGCTTACCAAATGATTTAAAACTTTTTGCTATATCTAAAAACACTATTCAGAATTTGGAAGTGCAATTTTGTTTTTACAATCAGTGTGAGCTTTCGTCTGACAATATTTTAATATTGTCAGACGAAGGCATTCTCATCTCAATGCCTTCGGGTCCTTCACCTTTAATTATGTGCGTTCAAGTCAAACATTTTGGAGATTCATACAGAGTACCTTATTTCAAATCTGTTGTAAAATATTTCATTAAAAAAAAGGTTTAGTTAACAATAGTTTACAGAATCTGAAATGACAAAATATTGATTTGGTCTTACTCCACAAGAGTGACAAATCAAATCAGATCAATCAAAGTAGGTGGTAGTTTAATGTCTTTTACGACAAAAATCAAAAGGTGCCAATTTTGTTTGTTTGTTTGTTTTGTTTTTTGTTTTGCTTTTGCTTTAACTAGTTTACACACAATTTTACTTGTTACGGATTGCAAACTCTCAAGCGGTGATCATTTATGCTTATTGACTACAGTAAATAGTTAACCAATTCATTACAAAATGCTACTAAATGTATTGTTTTGCAATTACAAAACATTTGAACTATGTCGGTGTCTTATCCATGTAACTCCTCTCACCGAATGACCCTTTTTTAATTTTTCACAGGTTGCTCTCACTGAATGTCCCCCATTTTCAACAAGCTCTCTCACTGAATGACCTCCATTTCCGAAGAAAGCTCTCTCACTGAATGATCCTTGTTTTCATCAATACAATTTTCTCAAACGCTCTCTCCGAATGACCCCCATTTCTCAAAGAAAATGCTCTCACTGAATGACCCTTGTTTTCATATATAACTGAGTTTTACCATGTATTTCCCGATGATTTTGTCTCTATAGTATGTGAGTGTTAACACCTGCGGATCATACCTATTAGGTTTTAATACCCCAAAGATAATTATTTCATGGTTTCTATAGTTGTTCGAACACCTCACCTCACTGGAAGATCTCAAATTTAGCGATAAATTTGAGCGCCTCACCTAATGACTCTCTTTTTCAATGCAACGAGATCCTCACCAAAAGACCCCCTATTTTTTACTGTCCTCATCGAAAGACCCCTATTTGAGAGCTCCTCACCCCTTTTTTCTTTATTTTGCTTGTCACCGAAAGACCCCCTGTTCTGAGGTCTGTGTCGCACACCCCGTCACTTTCAAATTCGAGTGCCCCTGGGATGAAAGACTGTTTTATTCTAAGCAGAAATAATTGCTGCCCGCGTAGCTAAAGCTTTAAATACTAAGCTATCGTTCTTCACGTGATAAAACACTTGCAACTTAATCTCACTGAATGTCCTCGTAAAATATGTTTCAAATTACGAATCCTTATGATGAATATTTGAAGGATTGAAAGTGCTGATAAATGGTTTAAATAGACTTCAGATGATTATGTTAAAAGGAAACATTTGACACTGGCACGACTTGTAAATAGGTTTATTATATTAAATATATACTCGATAAAAGGAAGGCATATATCCAATTGAAAGAGTACTTAGGTATGTTATTTTGTTTGCGATTTAACTGTCCAGATTGCTGTCAACTCCACTCGGAGAGAATGGACTGTTTGTTGAACATTCCACATTGGAAATCTCGGGCAGATTTGACTGCATGACATGAAGGGCATTAACAAATTTCTTAAAGAAACAAATCCATGAATTCGATAGAAGTTATTGTATTGGTACTCGTTCTTTTCTGATCAGATGAATTTTGTTTATAGATATTAAGTTTAAGACAAAAATTCAAGATTTCATCTCAAAAAATCAAGTAGCTAAAATGAAATGACGGGGCACCCAGTATAAGGTTTGAACCTGATATTCTATTACAGTGCTTCCACGGTCGCTTAAAGCATTTCGTATCCTAACGTACACAGTGTACCGTACGTTCTGGACTGGATTTTACTATGTTGGCCTTAACATTAAAACATAGCCAATTTGAATGTTTTTAGAAAATGTAGGCGCTCGTTTGGGGTAATTTGGTGTGTACTTCATTGCTCAGAGAATTGTGATGGCCTGCTTTTAGGTTACAGCAATACTCAACGTTTAATGTAAAAAACAATGCCCTTTAATATGGTGATGGTTTGATAGAAAAAAAAAATCGCATTTCGCAGTGAATTTGAAACAACAATGCGCAAGGACTCGGGGTGAGGACATAATGCCGTTGCTTGGGCCCACGACCTACTAACTCCACTAACCCTCAGATCACATGAGGTCTCTATATATATTACCATCATAGCTTTGTACGTGTCCATGTTTTTGTCAGTATATAATTAGAAGCTGCTTTCGCCAACGCATTTGTATTCCGGTTATCTAGAGTCGTTTCAGTCCAATGACGTAAGTTAAACATTTGCAATTTTCCAATTTGATTAACTGATTGAATAAGTCTGAGCATGAAATTACAAGGACATCCAGTGCACGCCACATAACGTCCATCTTGACCTGATACGAAATCTAGAGAGACCTCGATCCAGATGATAAATCCACGTGACATTTATTTGAACCAGAAGATGGTCTTCCTGTGTTGTCAATGCGTGTAAAGAAATAAAGAAGATTTTAAGCCTTGTGCTTTGTGAAGATGGTATAACGGAATTTATAAATGACATATGTGATGACTCACCCTGAAAGGGGGGCTTTGCGACAGAACACGTTTCAAGAAACCGGTGAAAATAGGCAGCAAAAAATAAAGAAAATAATAAGGATTTCCAGCAGATTTTCCGTAGTAAAATTTGATCACCTAATTTTAACATGTAAGGTGTCATTTTAAAGTTTAGACAATTCTGTTACATATGAAATGATAAAATCAAAATTGATATCATCTGCAAAGTCCCCCCTTTCGGGGTGAGCTGAAACTCGGAACATGATTAATTGCATTATGCTTACATGCAGAAATTATATTGCCACATAATAGTCAGAAAAATGAAGCTACGCGTACAATTGAAAGTCAGCATTCGATAACATAGATCAAAGCTAAATAATGTAAAAACAATATTCATTCTTGGGACAAGGTAGGGTGTATATGACACGAGCCTCTCTTTCTTTGAGTAGCTAGATATCATATTTCTGAATTATTCTGTATGCATGTTATGTAGCTCTCCATATCAAAAATGTACAATCGATAATAAGGCCAGGTTTGGAAGCGAACCCTTGTTGTTAATGCTAGTTGTTTTATCTATGAACCACATTTTATTTTACAAGGTATTGTCCTGTAGCACAGCTTTGTTCTCATGTGGCCTACATTTTAACAATTGTCCAAGGCCAATTTATCAGTTTTATGGATTTCTCATTGTTTCCCAAGATATTGCTCTCTGGTGCAGTCAGTCAGTTTTGTCTACTTAGCACTCTTTCCTCTTATGAGCGTTCTCGGGTTCAATTGATGAACAAAACGTTTCTGTCCGACATGCAGCTGCTTGTCTTGCAAAGTCAATCACGTAAAATTCAACGGCTCATCTAAGTCCTTGATTGAAAGATAACGAACATATCTCCTTAATAAAATGGGCACAAACATATGTGTTCAATGAAACGTTTTCGAGGCAAGGCGCGTAAAATCACTCTTTATTTTGTGTGCGTCCATGCCAACTTGAAAATAGTGCTATTTATAAAGAAACCAAGTTCTCCAAAAGTCTTAATAATTCTACAAAAATTGCAAAGACAAAAGTTTATTATACTACATGATATAATAAAAGTTAAGGATTAACTTGAAAATTTTTGGGAAAATATTATTTTCTTCATATTCTAAATCTACTTTAGGCAAAGGGGCCATATTTTGCTTGCCAACAGGAATTCAGCACAAGACGTTAGCTACTGCGTCAATCTATTTACCGATGCATACCTGAAGGTCAAGTTCCGTCATTTCTACTGGGTGTCCCAATAAACATTGTGCATGGAAACGTCGCTGATTTCCTCAAAAGTTAGGCAAACCAGCAACCTCAAAATTATCCATTCTAAAGCCCATAGTTTTGTTCATCATCGTTGAGAATTTCAAGAAAATTCATCGATGCAAACCAGAGATATTATAGATTTTGTCTGCTTGTATCATTTTCCTTCTGCACAACGGGATTCCTATGGTTAAGCATGTTTACAAAGAACATCGCATCGAAAGGGTCTTTATAACATTAACGGTTGAATATTTTATAGTGACAGTCACCGCACACGTTTCGCCAATATTCTTTAAAAGGTAATCATGAAGCCACTTTGAACATGCTTCTTATTATTTTCGTTTTCTTATATATTATAAACATATGATTTTTTTTTTCTATTCGAAAATGTACACAAAGACTGTAAAACTAGGTTTATTGGCAAAATTACTCAATGTTTCCTATATATTGCTTACATGCTGAGGGAAAGCTGGTTTGTTTTTCTTCTTTTGGAAACTGCAAACTTAATCTAACAAAGTAAAGTGTATTCTTTTCAAAAAATTGAACAAATAGTTGTCGTAGGTCTTATTTCAGATCAAAAGCAGTGAGTCAATCACTGGGTTAGTGTTAATGCAAGCAATTGCTCAAAAAAGGACAAACTCTAAGATATCTTTTAATCAATATTCTTTGAATAGATCTGGCTGCTTGCATTGCTACCAAAATATTTTAAAATCACCAAAATAATGCTGTGTCTTAATATATATCAAACAATTAAAATATAAATTAATCACATGATATTTGTATTATTAGTGTTTTGATAGTCGATGTGTTGTTTTAGATTTTGGTTATTTTGGATCTGTTAAGTCATGTAAGTGTTCGGTTTTCACTTGTTCATTTTATTTTTACTGGTCATTAACCGCCTGCACATCCTCCAATCTTCCTCCATTGGCTGTTGATACACCTTTGACTCTAACAGCGATTTCGCATAGACCCTTTCATGCCCTCTAATTACAGGCTTAACAGCAGGATTCCCATTGTGCAGGAAGAAAATGATACCAGCTGACAAAATCAACAATATCTCTGGTTTGCCTCGATGGATTTTTTGATACTTTCAGCGATGATGAATAAAACCATTGGCTTTAGAATGATATAATTTTCGAGTAGCTAATATGCCCAACTTCTGAGAAAATCAGCGCCGTTTCTATGCGCAATGTTTATTTGGACACCCTGTATATAAGCATTTAAGTCTACGTTTTGTTCATCAGATTTTGAGTTCTTTGAGTTCTGACAAGGACAAGGCACCAGTTGCAAACTGCAAACCAACAGACATGCCAAAAGTAGCCTTTTATTTTATATTTTGATAAAACGATGATATTTTATGAAAAAATATTTCCGTTAAAAATGGTATTTTTAATACTCTTAATGTTATACATCAATATTTAAAAAACAAAAGCTTATGGTTTCCAGTTAGAAGTATTGCAGACCCTTTTCAGATAATAGTTAATTGTCCATCTGACGTACCTACTTTATTTTAAGGTGCTGTCATGATTCTACAGTCAGCCGTCACATGTGCACCATTATTATTTCAGAGAGTGTCCGTTTAAAGGGTAGAGACACTGACGGAAGCTGGTGGATCTCCCTTCACGAAGAGATATACATTGTGGTTTTCGAGTTTGATAGACACAAATTTCCTAAGCTTAATACATCTAAGGCTAGTTTGCAAACGTAATGTGTCATGCCATTTACTTAGGATCGAAATAAGGATGCTTCTTTTTACGATACACCTGTGCTTATAAATCCATGCTTCATATCAAAATCATCACTTAATTACTCCAGTTTCAGTCTTTTTACTTATGGCGCTGGAGCGTAATGGCACTTGAAAATCACGCGGTTCATTTTTTAACTTGTTCATTAAGGATGTTTGCTTATCAATGTTACAAGTACTTCCTTTATAAGTTACAATCGTAGGTAACTGTGAGTCACGACTTCGGTTGGAACTCTGCCCGCAAACCTGTCATCAAGGTAAGGGGACTACTTGTATTTGCAAAAGTCGGAGTTTCCATCTCATTTTCGAAGCAACTCCATTTATATAATATTGCTGTGAATGGATAACCAAATCCCCTTCACAACGAGTCTGTTACCTTTGAGAATGCTTGCATGTTTCATAATTCTTAATGGAATAATACGAAATAAGCATATGAAAATAAATGCCTAAAGAGTGGCTCAAGAATATTGCACGATTTTAAACTCCCGACTCTTAATGCCCAATAAAGAGTTTGACCCGGACTAAAGTTAGCTCCATGCCAAGCCAAATTTTGACCTACTGATAATTAATTTCAATGTTTTAAAGCAAATAAATAATCAAAATTCTAAAAATTAGTTTACATTTTTAAACAAGTACGTGGATCCTGACATTTTTCTCGCTACAGGTCTTGATTTTCAGGGATCAAATTCACTTGGTCCAGGTCAAAATTGAGTCCTGGACTACTTCTTTTGAGCATACTGACCTAAGAGTAGGAAGATATAATACTGCTTTTAAAGGCAAGCTTGTTTCTCAAAAATACCGTATAGGCAACCAAATCGCTAAGACGTTGAAGTCATGCGCACGTGGTTATATGTTCAATTCAAAACATTGCATTTTAATCTTTTACTTGCTCTATTATTGTAATTTATTATATAAATCATTACTTTAAAATTTGAAGATATCTTATCTACCATAAAGCATGGGGTTTATTAGCAATATTGCCATAGCTCGAAGATAACTGTACAATCCTACAAGTCTGAAGTCATTCTCTCCATTAATGTTGGTGGATTAAAAACATCGATTTTAACCAATATTTGTACCCATTAAGTTTTCACTAGATTCTATCCATTCTTTATCAAAACCTCAAAAGAGGTGAAACAAGCACCAATATTTTCCTCTGAAATTGAAAGCTAACTATTTTTATTTTCTCAAATATGCTTCTCTACACATGCGCACTAAATCCTACCCTAGACATGTTAGCCTGGTAAAGACATCCTCTGATTTGCGGGTTCCATTACTAAGGACTCCTTAGGGTGATGGTTCATCTACATTGCAAAGCTACTCTCAGACGGTTTTAAAATAGCTATCCTGCTAATTTGGCAAGACATTTTTATGAAACCGAATACTCACTCATTGACTATTTAACCTATATACTTGGCTACTGATTTGCTTATTTATATGGACTTTGGAAACAGACAGACATTTTTTGTTAAAGAAATTTGTCAACTGGTATCTAAGACAACTGGAAGTCTACTGCAATATTGCTTCTTATTTGAACATCTAATTTTCATTTGCAGCCATCAATGTGTGGATAATACTCGATAATTCATTGAATATCTTCTAATGATTGTGAAGCTGTTAGAATAATAGTCGTCAAAATTGCATTGAATTATATTTTTTTTCACATTGGACAATCTAACCTGCTGAACATCTAAAAGGAATACTATCGTGTCTGGTTTTAAATCATCTGTTATCAATGGAAACCCATATCAGAAGTATGGACGCTTAACCAGTTGATCCTCCATGTGCTAATGACTACCGTGCATTTATAATGGGCAGTTTGCCAGTATATAGCATTTCCAATATTGTATATTTGACGTTGTAGACCAAGCTTGGATGTTTTAAACAATTTCTATAGTGATATTTGCCATTTCAAGTAAGTTAAACAGTTAAATTAATCTTTTTTTTTTCGTTTAAAGCATTTTGGTTCTGTCATCATTTAAATGTTTGTCCTTATAACATAACAAAGTTAATGGTTATCACTTTCCTCTCTGAAAACCAAAGCACTCATTTTGAACGTCATTAGTCAAAATTTAATATCTAAAAATGACTTTTATGAATCAAGATTCCAAATCAAGTAATTCATAAATGTTACGATGCAAAGCTTTATTCATAGAAATAAAGTTGCAAAATTTGGCCCAATGAAAATTATAATTCTGTTTATTTATTCAGATCAATAATGTTTTAAAAAAATATGGTACCCTGTAGTATGATTTTGGTGTTTGCTGTTTTATTGCTTGCTTTTAATGTTGCATTTTTAAAGTAAAGCACTCCCATTTGTTTGCTGAAATTTCTACTGTTGCCTAGTACAACTAATAATGTAGATTTAAACTTAAAACGCTTTACAAGTTTAAGGTTAAACTTAAGTTAATGTGCTAGGATTTCCTTAATTCTTTCCGACATGTAGCAAGGGACTTCTACTTAAGTGACAATTGTATGCGTCTTAAGTAACGTGGTATTTCCTTTATTCCTACAACATCAACACAAGCCAATAGTCTTATCAGGGGTAGATCGGAAATCTAACAGTACATATTGTATTTGATTATAACTTCAAGCATACGACAGAATGACATTTGCAATACTAGAATTGCTCAGGATGTTTTTACATATTTAGTGGATTGAATTTGACAATTTGTGTTGCTTTATTACAAACGGCTGTTTGAAGATAAGTTTAAGTGTTTTGAGAAATGTGGTTTCCTGGAGTGTGAATAAATAACAGAATATGGTGACATATTATTGGACATTTCTATCCTATTGAAACGTCAAATCTTTATATCCGATATAAATGCATATGAGATTGATTTAACTGAAGTGGGAATATTTTATTAATAAATAATCGGTGTCTTCAATGTATTGAATTGAAATGTGTTTTTGAAAGTATGCCTTGATCAAACAGTGTACAATTCTGCTCATGACGGCTGACTTCTTGAAACCTTTCAAAAATGATAATTAATTATAATGTCATGCACAACTTCCATGGATGGGTTTGTTATACCTAGGTCAAACAAATTCTAAATATTTTATGATAAACGCTATATGACGAATTTGCTATCACAACTTAACCTTGTTCAAACTTATCCAAAATGCGTTAAAAATTCTATAAAAATATTTTAACATCCATACACCAAAGGTCACAGAATTACTGGTTTCTTAACAACCTATGCCCTAAATGACATGATGTCTGTAAGATGCATAATGACATGCTTAATTTCCCTGGATGAGTTTGTTGTTACAACCATACCTAGTTCAAACTTATCCTAATGTTTTATGATATTCAAATATTCCCAGACCAAAGGTTGCAGAATACTGCTAAGGATAATAGTCTTCTTGTAACCTATCCCCTAAACGCTATAATGACATGCATAATTTCCATGGATGGGGTTTGTTATAGCAACCGGTTTGTGGATTCCGTCGAGTTTGTATGTTGTCGATGATATCAGTCTGGCAAAGATTTATTGAATCTACAAGATGCGTTATAGGACGGATTAAGTGGAGTTCCTTACAGTCAGCGAAGCTCGGGGAACGACTGAATGGGGCATCTGTGTTAATGAAAGTACGTTGTCGGATTCTCCAAGGGATGATCTTCGCAGTGAAAAATTCTTTCAACCTTTTTGGTAATAACTATTAAAAATACAACATAATTTTAGGAAAAGACACAAATTTAATCCAAATACTAATTGTAGTCATAAAATGATAATTAAGTAATTAAAATCCTTTCTCAAAATCCTTTCAAAAATATATAATGTTTGATTATTTCCTATATAAACATAGTAAAATCTAAATTGATTTGATAAAATCTTAAAACTTTTATTTTTAAAATTTTATCCAGAAAAACATTCAAAAAGTATATTCCGGTGGACAATTGTCCACCTTAGCCCGGCCAAAGGTAGACAATTATCTACCTTAATCACATGAATGAACTGTTTTCTGGAAAAAAGTTACGTTTTTATGATGTTATAAAAGCAATTTATATAGATTTGATAGTGTTTATAGCATATATTTTCTAACTATTTAATATTTGTTTTATTCATGGCCTTGTGACCTTTTACTTACACCAAAGATCTTTGTAGCCTTACTGATCTGATGATGTATAGAAGAGACATTCGGAGATACATCAGGGGATTTTCAAATTAGTATCCAAGGTGATATGTACATGACGGATGATTGAAGATAGATATCTGCAAAAATAGGTTCATACCTCCGATGTGAAGAATGATCTTCCTCTTATTTCAATGATAGAAACTGTCGGCGCGGGCTGTCTAAAAACATAAATGTTTTTTCTTTATGGTCTAAATATGAATATGGATAGATTCAACTTAATAGTTATTTCATTTTAATCTACCTATAAGATTTTTTTCACAGAATACAATGAAATAAAATATGAAGATATCTATTATAGCATTTATTTTTCTCAGATGCAAATGAATTATTTTGTCGCTTACAATTTGTTTTCAAGATTAGGCTTATTGTTACAGTTTCTAATAAATATCGAGGGTCGAGTGTCACATGGGTGTATCTGGTTAACAATATCACACCCTAGAACCAAAAGATATCAAGAATTAATGGTTCTTTTAAGATGAATGATGTTATTAGATCATTCATTTTGAAAGAACCCTAAGGTCTTTACCGTACTTTCAAAATGAAGATCTATTATTTGGAACGAATCATTGGGTGTTGATGCAGATGCGGCTTTGTGACCCTCATCAATCGATTTAACTGGATGGTTGACAAGCATTTATTTATCAACTGATTATTACATCATATATTTCATTACATTAAATAAATAAAAATAATACAGTTGTTAATTTCCAATTCAATAGCACATCTGCTGATACGAGTATACAATTAAAGGAAGTTATAGTAGTTTAGTACTTGAAGTTGATTAAGACATCATATAAATTTGTAGAAATTAATAAATCCCCTCTAATAAAGTGGGTTTGATGTAGGTTGGTAAATAGATTTGTTTGTCTAGCCTACATTTTAGACCGGTGGATTATCTGAGAACTCATTACCCTCTTGTTGTGATATATTTTAAGAAACCAGAATGACTGAGTACAAAATAACAGCAAAATTAAATCTCGTTTGACCAAATAACATCCTTCTTCATACCTCGAGGCTTAAACTTACACTTTCTCATGTTGTATCTCTCTTCAAGAAGTAGTAGTTTTGCTAATTCATGTCTTTAACCGCATTCATTGTTGACAAAGTACTTTTCAAGGAATACGTTGGGCCTTAACGAGTCTTAAAGGGACTGGCCTAGATCCTGCCTGCTCATTTTCTGACTATATATTTTTTTCACATGTATTAATAGAACATGATTATACTAACATATCCTACCAGTAGTTTCCGCTGAATTTGTGAAACAGAGGAAAAACATGAAATTATTTACCAGCTGTATTTTTTGTCGCCGGCGACAAAAAATGGTTGAAAAAGTGTTTCTAGTTTCAAATCTTAAAAAGATTTTGTTTCTCCACCTGTAATGG